>JAJAGP010002476.1:78614-112537 GCA_025084515.1 Ancistrus triradiatus | reverse complement strand
GTTTTGCTGCATCTGGGACAGGATGGCTTGCCATCATTGATGGAACAATGAATTCTGAATTATATCAGAGAATTCTAAAGGAAAATGTCAGGACATCTGTCCATGAACTGAATCTCAAAAGAAGGTGGGTCATGCAGCAAGACAACGACCCTAAGCACACAAGTCGTTCTACCAAAGAATGGTTAAAGAAGAATAAAGTTAATGTTTTGGAATGGCCAAGTCAAAGTCCTGACCTTAATCCAACTGAAATGTTGTGGAAGGACCTGAAGTGAGATGTTAATGTGAGAAAACCCACCAACATCCCAGAGCTGAAGCTGTTCTGTACGGAGGAATGGGCTAAAACTCCTCCAAGCCGCTGTGCAGGACTGATCATAGCATGATGCACACTGTTGTAGGTAAGTTGTAGGGGGAGGGAATGAGAAGAGGGTACTCACACTTGCTGGAAGCGCCTCATGCTGTCCAGAATGTTGAACTGCTGCCAGCGCTTAGAGAAGTTCACTTTCCCTTCAATTAGATCTGGATTTCCCAGATGAACGAAGGTCAGGTCCTGCAAAATCAACCCACTGAGAGGGAAGGAAAGAAAAGGAGAGAGAGAGAGAGAGAGAGAGAAAACATTTTTAAGACCTCGATCATTAAAGCGAATGGACATCGATTGGACGCTAAATGCCACTTTCATTTGTCCTTAATAAATACTCACAGGTAAGGAATGCAGGGAGGCTCCACATCGGCTAATGCTGCTCTGTAAGCTCGGAAAGACGACGAGCTGTCAATCAACGTGCAGTACTCCTCCAAACCCTGAGAGAGACAGACAAGAGACATCAATGAAGCAGTCTGCCAAAAATATTTGTCTGCGTACACTCCATTATTAATATGGCAAAACCTTTATTATGAGTCACTCATGAGCCATGGCAGCATACCCAGGATTCTTTCAAATTTCAAAGGCATATTAAAAATCCAATAGCAAGCACGCATTTCCTGTGCGAGTACAACAATGCACAACGGCTGCCAAAATTCAAATACAAAAGCAAAGGCGCACTGCAGTCCTGCTTGCATTTTCGTTTTCCCAGTCAACAAGGTGCACTAATAGTCAAACACTGTGGGACTTGGGCGTTGGTTGAAGCCTACTCTCTGGCTCAGTAAAGTGAAAGAGTATCAAAAAGCAACTTCTGCATTCAATAATGAACACAGCAACAGTGTACTTTAGACTGAACTTCTTTTTAAAATGAAAGCAAAGCAACCTCAGTAACGAATAAGGAGACTCAAGTTCGACTTGCACGCCAAAGACTTGATACTCGCAGGACCCTGACACCTCAGTGTTACTGTTGGACTGAAAAATAGTCCACCAACCAAATATATCCAGCCACCAACAGCAGTAGGCAGCATCCTGTGAGCACTGATGAAGGATTAGAGGACGACGAACACAAACTGCAACTACAGATGAACAAACTTACTGTTGCTTTTAATATTTGTCAGAACTAACCTCAGAGGTCTGCTTCTGCCATTCAAGTCTCCTGATAGGTGCCGAGTCTAAAGCTGACAGGATGGCCAGGTACGAGTTAAAGTTGTTCAGCTTCCTCAAGTGCTGCAAAGTAAAGCAACATTAAACATATACACGTGTAGACATGTGTGTCAAATTAGATTTATTACAATAAACAAATCATGAAAACTGCTTTGAAGGACATTAGAAATAAGACACTCGTCTTACCTTCATAATCTTGATGAATTTGAGTAGAAGTTTCTCCCTGTCCTGAGCTTTCTCCTGCTGGATAATAATAGAGCGCACCCTGGTGGACAGGCAAACAAAATACAAGATGAAAGCAAGTCATTTTAAGCCAGTCACTGCCTGCTGAGGGAACCTTACTATCTGCTACAAAAGTAATGAAATACACTGAAGGAAATGCCAAACCAGGAGGCTGTGATGCATCAAAATAAAATGTTTGGCTGAAATGAGAGGGAAACTTTGAACAGGCTCGGCTATTTAAACCCATTGTTTTAAACAGTTGCGGTTTCAGATTTTGTTTTTAATGCTGAGTTCAAGCCTTTATTCCACTCACAATACTGAGTTCGCTATTCCATTTTCTCACCATTATCGATTTCACACTCAATAAAATACATTATTGTTTGTGGTAAACAATGCAAAACAATGCATTTTCTTGTACAAGTTAAAAAAAAAAAAAAAAAAAAAAATTAGTCCCCAGCTATTTAGAAAATTGTAAATAAAATGTTCTACTGTAGCTTCACCATATCTTAAATAACCTAGCCAAAACAATCCTTGTTTATTTATGAGGAATAACAACTCAAAGTCATGCATACTTTTCTTGTGTAAAAACAAACCAAACAAGTTCCCTGCAATTAAAACTAATTAGGAGTCTCACTGAGAACGGGACACGACTCCCTCTGGTGTTTAAAAAAGGCAACTGCATTAGACAGCGTGATGATCTCATAATCCAACCTAATGATGCATTTGATCTAATGATCTCATTTTTGCATCGTGTCATCAAATTTTTGTGCATTTCTAGTACACAGTACACTAATATAATAAAAAGCAATGCGGTCCAAAAACAGTTTCAGCCCTAATGAACCAAAATTAACCTGATATATTTGCAAGCCTGGTCCTGCATGTGAAAAAGACACCATAAAGAAATGTTATACGCTAAAACAGGAATACCTGACCAACACGTCTGCAGTGCTGTGGTACCTCTGTTCTCGTTGTTAATTCGTTCCAGAAGGCTTGTCGAGAACCGGAACCGCAAATTTTTCCCAAAAGAAATAATGCAAATTGAATTAATCGGTTCCAGACCCCCACACTGTATAAGCATTATATGCATTAAGGAGCTGTATTATCCAGGTGCTCCCTGATTTATGATGGGGTCATGTTCTAAATCCATCATAAGTTAAATGAATTATGAACTGATGAGTGTAATACAGTCTATACTGTATTATGGCGGAACCTATTATACATTAACACTTACAGTAACCTACAGCTGGCCAACATCATCAACACAAAGCTTATGTTATAATGAAGTGTTGAAAAATCTCATGTAATTTACAGTCATATGAAAAAGTTTGGGCACCCTTTTTAATCTTAATCATTTTTATTTATAAATATTTGGGTGTTTGAAACAGCTATTTCAGTTTGATATATCTCATAACTGATGGACACAGTAATATTTCAGAATTGAAATGAGGTTTATTATACTAACAGAAAATGTGCAATATGCATTAAACCAAAATTTGACAGGTGCAAAAATATGGGCACCTCAACAGAAAAGTGACATTAATATTTAGTAGATCCTCCTTTTGCAAAAATAACAGCCTCTAGTCGCTTCCTGTAGCTTTTAATGAGTTCCTGGATCCTGGATGAAGGTATTTTTGACCATTCCTCTTTACAAAACACCAATTCCCCAGTTCAGATATTCAATTGATATTCAGGTCTGGGGACTGGGAGGGCCATTCCGGAACATTGTAATTGTTCCTCTGCATGAATGCCTGAGTAGATTTGGAGCGGTTGTTTTTGGATCATTGTCTTGCTGAAAATATCCATCGTAACTTCAACTTCGTCACTGATTCTTGAACATTATTCTCAAGAATCTGCTGATACTGAGTGGAATCTATGCGACCCTCAAAACTTTAACAAGATTCCCGGTGCCGGCATTGGTGACACAGCCCCAAAGCATGATGGAACCTCCACCAAATTTGACAGTGGGTGGTAGCAAGTGTTTTTCTGGGAATGCTGTGTTTTTTTTTGCCGCCATGACATAACGGCTTTTTGTATGACCAAACAAACTCAATCTTGTTTCATCAGTCCACAGGACCTTCTTCCAAATGAAGCTGGCTTGTCCAAAATGTGAGGTTTGCCATACCTCAGGCGACTCTGTTTGTGGTGTCCTTGCAGAAACGGCTTCTTTCGCATGCTCTCCCATACAGCTTCTCCTTGTGCAAAATGCGCTGTATTGTTGACCGATGCACAGTGACACCATCTGCAGCAAGATGATGCTGCAGGTCTTTGGAGGTGGTCTGTGGATTGTCCTTGACTGTTCTCACTTCCATTTCTTCTTCTCTGCCTTTATGATATTTTTCTTGGCCTGCCACTTCTGGGCTTAACAAGAACTGTCCCTTTTGGTCTTCCATTTTCCTACTATGTTCTCCACAGTGGAACCGACAGGTTAAATCTCTGAGACAACTTTTTGTATCCTGGCCCCTGAACAACTATGTTGAACAATCTTTGTTTTCAGATCATTGTTTGAGAGTTTGTTTTGAGGAGCCATGACGCCACTCTTCAGAGGAGATTCAAATAGGAGAAACAACTTGCAATTGGCCACCTTAAATACCTTTTCTCATGATTGGATTACACCTGGCTATTGAGGTTCAAAACTCTCAATGAGGTTACCAAACCAATTTTGTGCTTCAGTAAGTCAGTAAAAAGTAGTTGGTAGTATGCAAATCAAGAAAAAAAGATAAGGGTACCCATACTTTTGCACCTGTCAAATTTGTTGTTTAATGCATATTGCCAATCCTGAAATATTACTGTGTCCATCAGTTATTAGATATATCAAACTGAAATAGCTGTTGCAAACACCCAAATATTTATGAATAAAAATGATTAAGATTAATAGGGGTGCACAAACTTTTTCATATGACTGTAGTGAGTAATGGACTGAAAGTGAAACACAAAAGCAACACACTTACTCTATTGGTGAACAGCTGCTAAAGCAAACTGCTCTGTAAGCCAAGAGGATACGTGAATCATAACTCGTGAATCGAGTCACGTGGCTCGACTCGTACAAGTTTAAGCAAGTGTGCCGAGTACTGAGCAAACCACTAGAACCGAGGCAGTTTTTCTGGTCTAAATGCATCGAGAACCAAATCTGACGAGTTCTGAGATGGTCGAAAACCGAGGTACCACTGCATATGTATATTCCATGTGGTACACAATAAATTAGATTTGCACAGACGTTATAATTCACCAATGGATTATGAAAGTAGTAAGCTCATTTATTTAATGTTGTGCCAACCACTTAATGGAATGATGTTTAGGAAAAGCTTGATCTTAACTAGTATTTCTGAATCAGTATGATGACCTTAAAAATACACTTAACCCTTAACAAAGCATGAAATACACTTAACAATTAACCCCAGAGGTGGTGTATAGGAACTGATGGTGTGTAGGAGTGTATGAGGTGTAGTAACAACGTACCAGTAGCTCATGTTGTTAAAGTGCTCGGTAAACTGGGTCAGATTAGGGCTCTTTTCCTCATTCTGCTCCTTCGCCCAAAGAAGAACTTCTGGGATCTACAGACAGCGAGAGTTGGTCATTATTTGTGCTACAGTGCTTGGAATTCTTTTCGTTTCGTAAAAATTTAACACACACCCTACCTCGATCTTGTAGAAGAGCTCAGCATCCAGAAGCGTGAGCTGATCAGCAATCTCATGACTGCGAAAATCATGCAGCGTGCCCGGTCTTAAGGGACAAAGAGAGAGAGAGCTTTACACATAGACACACACATTTAAGACTTGAGACATCTAGTCTGTGTGCAAAGAAAAGGATTACGAATTACAAAATCCACAAAAATAAAAGAGCAGTTTATTTAGGTGACCAAATAGTCTTGGACTATTTTGAAGACCCGCGTCTGACACTAGGGGTGTACGATACTGACAAAATGGTTTCTTGATATTTTCTGGGATTTGGTAAAGAAGCATGATCATAAAGATAATTATACCACAGTTAGTTCCGACCTAGCAATCTGATTGGCTGAGAGATGTTCTAGTCCTGGCATTATTGCACAATAATGGCACTCTGACTGACGCGACATACACGCATAACCTAGCAACGAAGCCCGCCCTAAACAGCAGCCAAGTTATAATTACACAAGTAAAACACTGCCCAAATGAAAGCTGTAATTAGTAGCTGACATTAGTAAGGAAAGCTATAATTGAGTTATAATTGGTTTTGAAAACATTGGTTCCGATTTAAATTTGGAAGATGAAGCTATTAATGACCAGCCTGATATTTTCAATGAGCCAAAGGTTTGTCACCAAAGGATTCGAAAGTGCTGGAAAAGCAAAACAAAGTCACTACTTTAAATCAAACGGGCTTTTAATGAATTCACAGCTCAACTAAAGAGCTAAGAGACTGAATCTGCTTTAATACCATCAACAAAAATGAAATGAAACCGTGTGACTGCATGGGCGTACCTGGCCGAGACCCCTCGTGCGGCGAGCGGTTGGAGGATGTGCGTGTGCTGCAACAACCTCTTCTGTTCCACTTTATCCAGAATGTTCTTGCGAAGAACACGAGCCAGGCTCAGCTCGCTGTTGCACACTAGTCGAAACACAAGATCCATCAGCTGCCTGAGGATATCTTCTGTCAGCTCCACCACACTGAAACAGGACAGACCAACAGTATGAGACAAGGACAGCAACATATTTGAATGAATGAAATGAAAAAGTGAGCTATAAGATGATACACATAATTTAGGATCACGATAGGATGCATTATGTACATTAAAAAGTGAATATAAAGGTGGCCAACTAAATGGCAATTGTGACACATTAAATTAAAACAAAATATAAGCTAAATCTGCATGTGGAATACTTTTGACCATGTGCGCGGGCGTGTCCAGATACTTTTAGCCATGTGCGGGGGCGTCCCAATACATTTAGCTCTGTGCAAGGACGTGTCCCAATACTTTTGGCCGCGTGTGGGGCTGTGTTCCAATACTTTTGGCTGTGTGCGGGGCCATGTTCCAATACTTCTGACTGCGATCAGGGGGTGTCCCAATACTTTTGACCGTCTGTGGGGGAGTGTCCTGATGCCCGTGCAGGGGCACGTCCCAATACTTTTGGCTGCATGCAGGGGCATGTCCCAATATTTTTGGCAGCATGCGAGAGCGTGCTTTTGACCATGTGCGAGGGAAAGTTCCAATATGTTTGGACGCTTATGGGGGCGTGTCCCAATACTTTTAACCATCTGCGGGGGAGCGTGTCCCTATACTTTTGACTGAATGTGGGGGTTTGTCACAAAACCTGTGACTGCCTACGGGGGCGTGTCCCAATAATTTTGGCTGCATGCAAGGGCGTGTCCCAATACTTTTAGCAGCATTCGAGGGCGTGTCCCAATACTTTTGCTCATGTGCGGGGGCATGCCCCAATACTTTTGGCCGCAGTTGAATCTGAACATTCAGTCAGTGCCTTTCTATGGGAGATTTTTTATTTTTAAACTTAAATCTACTAGTCACACTAAACACTGACAGTTGTCATTTTGTTCTAAAAACACAACTCGGTTCCTATCTTAATAAAACAGTATATAACTAGATATAACAACATAGCAATAACCGGATATGGTCATTACACTATTGCTGAAACAACTAATCTAATGGTGACCTAAGACTTTTAGCACAGTGCAAGGATCATACTGTGGCAAACATTAAAACAGTCCAATATCTGATACTACCACGGTCTTTCCTTTCTTCCCAGAAAATAAAAGCTTTGCTGTTTGCAACGTACACTACAGTATTGTGATAACATGTTTGTGGTGCAGAAGCGAAATCTCACCAGAGCTCATCCACCACCCGCACCAACACGAAGAAAGTGTTCTTACTGACGCGCTTCTTAAACGTGTCGGGACTGTGGCAGAAACGGGTATATGTGGAACCCAGTTAAGCTTAGAACGATTAGTAGTTGTAGTGCACTGACATTAGAAACATACAACTTCCCCTTTCACACACACACACACACTCACACACACTCACACTCACTCACACTCACTCACACTCACTCACACTCACTCACACTCACTCACACTCACTCACACTCACTCACTCACTCACTCACTCACTCACTCACTCACTCACTCACTCACTCACTCACTCACTCACTCACTCACTCACTCACTCACTCACTCACTCACTCACTCACTCACTCACACAAGCAGACAGACAGAAGCAGAAGCAGACACACAGACACACAGAAAGAGACACAGAAGCAGACACACAGAAGCAGACACACAGAAGCAGACACACAGACACAGAAGCAGACACACCAGTTTGCCTTGCTATCCTTGTGAGGACTTCAATTTGATATGAAAGACAATGAAGAACTACTGCAGCTAATTAATGCTACACCTAACCTTAACCTCAGCGACCTAAAGCAAGTCTTTTGGCTCTTATTGTTTTTCAAGTAAAAGTTGCCATTTTTGTAAAAGAAAAAAAAAAAACAGTTAAAGAAGTGAGAACCAGAAAAACAGTCCTTACTAGTCAAAACTCCAGGTTTTCCTATCATCGTAGGGACATTTGGTCCTCACAAGTATAGCAAGACAAGGTACACACACACACACACACACACACACACACACACACACACACACACACGTTTGTCTTAATATCGTTGTGAGGACTTCCCATTGATATGAATGACAATAAAGAATTACTAATTAATGCTACACCTGCACCTACCCATAACCTCAGCGACCTAAAACAAGTCTTATGGCTCTTTTTCTTTTTCAAATAAAAGTTGCCATTTTTGGAAAAGAACAGTTCTTACTAGTCAAAATTCCAGGTTTTCCTATCATCGTAGGGACATTTGGTCCTCACAAGTATAGCAAGACAAGGTACACAGCTACACCTACACACACACACACACACACACACACACACACACACACACACACGTGCAGCCATGCTGAATAGGATATCTGTAATGCAGCTTTTTGATGAGGTCTTCAGGAGTGATGAAGGTTCTGTAGGTAGTTAGAAAAGCTTCACAGTACAACACCAGATCTGAAACACAACAACAAAAAGCAAGCTCAATAACCCCGAGTTCCCATCTACGCTCACCGGCCACTTCATTAGGTACACCTCGGTTCCCCTTTTGGCTTGATTCTTTGGCACAGATTCACCAAGGTGCTGGAAACGTTCTTCTGAGGTTCTGGTCCATATTCCTCAAACGCTCAGACCATTCAAAGTCACTTAAAACACCTTTCTTCCGCCATTCTGATCTTGATCGTCAGACGGTCGTCTTGGGCATGTCTACATACCTAAATGCCATGTGATTGGCTCATTAGATACGTGTTAACGAGCAGCTGAACAGGTGTACCTAATAAAGTGTATACAACATCTATCAAGGTCATAACACAGATTCTCCCAACATGGTGAACACATTTTAGGTAAATATTTACTTAACGCAGAGTGTGCAGGATGTGCCCTAGCCTTCTGCTGTGTCTGAGGGATGAGAGTCTGACTGGGGGATCATCCCCTAACCCTTCAGCAGTGAGACATATCTAGTCCTGAGCTGGACTGGTGGCCAGTATACAGTACTGTGCAAAAGTCTTAGGCCACCATTAGATTTGCTGTTTTAGCAATGGCCACATATACTGACGATGGTTAGATTTGTCACTCCATACTACTCTCTTCACTGATGTTACCTCCAATCTCTGTGAGCTTTAGCACATCTTAACCTTTTCACCCTGTTCACCGTACGAAAAAATGGTGTCTTGGCTGCTGCCCTTCTAATAAGACCATCCCTGACCAAGCTTCTTCAGACTGGAAGGGTCAACTTGGCATCCAGAAGACACAACCAGAACACTAAATACTTGAAGTCGTGGCCTGATTTCTGTCAGTTTTTTTATTTCTGCATACAAATTTCCTGTATTTTCTGGCTGTATTCTAATAAAGTGACTGACAAATACTTATATATGGTCATTATACCATTGCTAAAACTATATATAGAATACTATATATATAAAAAACTATATATATATAAAGTCTTAGGTCACCATTAGATTTTTATATATATAAAAATCTAATGGTGACCTAAGACTTTTGCACAGTACTGTAGGTCACGTTAGAAAACATCCAAACAACACCAGCAGTCGCCATTTCTATTAATACGCCTGTAGAATAAAAGCAGACACTTCTGGTATAAGCAATGAAGAACCCCGAATAATCTAGTACGCGTGCTGACCTTTCCGATCCGTCTCTGTAGCGTGGACTAGGAGAATATCGCTGGAGCCAGCTCTGACATCAGGACCGTCGTCCCCCTATCAGACAGAAGGAAGGACACAGGGAATGGTGGTGTGTTACATCAACTATTAAGCTGAAACCGAGAAAACAAGACGTTGTCAAGAGGATGTGTCGCCCACACAGACAGAGACAAAACCCACCCTGTAAACACTTCAGGACCATACCTCAGATTTGAGAGTGATGCGGCTCATGATCTCTTTGTGATCGACGAGTGAAAGCTCGTCCACTTCCTCTTTGATGTGACTCGACTCTGTTGACTTTAACCTGAAAGCAGGACGGGTGTTAAGTAGTGACTGATATCCCACAGAACACTGCTGAAGCACTAGGGAGCGCTACAGTCATTCAGGTCGGCTCCGAATGCACACAGAACGCATGCGTCTGGAAAAATGTCTTTCTGGAGAATGTGGGGATGAGAATTTTGCACAAATGAAGTGATTTGCTTTTACACCCATACCTGTCCTTCGACAGCGCTTCCTTGTTATTGGTGGGTGGTATGTAAGTGGTGGAGTCATCAATGACCTCATCGCAGCGGGTGTGAGTGTCCTGTAAAAAAAGCCAAAGTAAGTATTTAGCCTGATAAATTAAATGCTTATTGTAGATAGATAAATAGGTAGATATATAAGATAATTAGACAGATTAGATAAGATAAACAGATAGATAGATAAATAGATAGATAGGTAGATAAGATAATTAGATAGATAGATACATTAGACAGACAGATTAGACAATTGGATAGATAGATTTGGTAAATAGATAGACAGATAGATTACACAGATGTATTAGAGAGATAGATAAATTAGATAAATTAAATAATTAAATAGATAGATTAGATAATTAGACAGATGGATAAGACAGATAAATAATTAAGATAGATTAGCTAAAATAGATAAATTAGATAGATAGATCAGATAATTAGATAGATTAGGTATTTGATAGATACACAAGATTGATTAGCTAATTCGATAGACACAAGGATTAGACAATTAACTAGACAGATTAGACAGATAGGATAATTAGATAGTTTAGATAATTAAATAGATTAGATAATTGCACAGACAGATAGACAGATTTGATAATTAGATGACAGATTAGATAGATAGACAGAATTAGATAGATAGATAGATAGATAGATAGATAGATAGATTAGATCAGATAGGCAGACAGACAGACAAGCTGGCCAGACAGATAGATAGATAAGATAGATTAGATAGATAGACAAACATAATTAGATAGATGGATTAGCTTAGATAATTAGATGAAATAGATAGATAGACAGATAAGCTTACATAGATTACATGAATTAGATAATTACATAGATAGACAGACAGATAGATAGATCGATAGATAGATAAGATTAGATAGTTACACAGACAAACAATTAGATAGATAGATTAGCTTATATAATTAGATAGACAAATGGATAGATAGATTAGATTAGATAGATAGATATGCTAACAGATTAGATGAATTAGATAATTACATAGATAGACAGATAGATAAGATTAGACAGTTACATAGACAAACAACTAGATAGATAGATTAGCTTAGATAATTACATAGACAGATAGAGAGATAAGATTAGATTAGATAGTTAGATAGATAGAGATAGATAAGATTAGATAGTTAGATACATAAACAAACATAATTAGATAGATAGATTAGCTTAGATAATTAGATGGACAGATAGATAGATTACATAGTTAGATAGATAGATAGATAGATAGATAAGATGAAGTAGATAGATATATACATAGATAGATACTTAGATAGATATATAAGCTTAGATAGACTAGATTAGATAATTAGACAGATAGATGTACCATTTTATTAAACCCAGAGGGAAAGTCAGGTGATTACAGCAGCACAGATACGAAAAGTAAAAACAGGAGGAAGTAACTGCTATACATATAGGTGTATAAATATAAATATGTAATGAACAAATAAATTGCTGACTGCTACTCTTGTACACGTTCTAGTGCTACTTTATTTCTGTTCCAGATATAGAACCTTCTCCTAGCTACTTGCTCAATGCAATGTCAGCTGTCAAACTGGATCACAATCTCTAAAAGACAATGCTAGCCTGAGGTGTAACATCTTACCAGGCAGCTAACTGTTTTGAACCTGCAAAAGCTATTTAAAATCCTCTACCTTATACAAACTGGGAATCTAGGAAACCGCTGTCAGAGAAGGTTAAGTATGCCATCTTGGTAGTAGTGAGGACGCAGGGCGCTAAAGAGACTTGATGTGGTGTCATGGTAAACCAACCAAGACTTTTATGAAGATATGATTCTCTTTCAGATTTATACAATACAGAAACACACAAACACCCAAGCAGGTACTCACTGAGAGGTGGGTGCTGTCGCCGTTGGTCTGTGAGGTAGCGTAAAGGTTCACATACTCTCCCTCTCCACCTTCATCGTTTGCACTTTCACTCTGTGAGGGAAAAAAGAAAGAATCAGCCCAACTGAGAGACACAATTACACTTTCCTGCAATGCACCTGTAACTCCTGAACTACTATACTGCTAGCGTCAATACCACAACTGACCGGCAGGGGGAGCCGACAGCAAAGTATAAACAAGCTCATACACCACATGCTGCAGGCAGTACAACAATGTCCAGTGAAGCAGCTAGGTCATGGCAAAACCCGTAGGTCTACCATTGGAAAGTCAAACTGAGTAAGATGAGGTTTATGACGTAACCGCTCAGAGTTCACAAGCTGTGATAAACTGTGTAGGAAAAATCCATAAACTACTTCCGCCAGTTTTGCAAAACTGCACCAATATTAATATATTACTAGGATTATTTTTTAGAGCTACATCTGCAGTGGAACCATCTTGACAGGCCAATGCCATACCAAGTGTAATAAATAACATTATTATGGATCTGGTGCTGGTGAACTATGATCAAACGAAACTGAAAAACATTATTTTACTTATAGAAATTAGAACTAAAAAAAAAATGGCCAGAACTCGAACAAACTGGTTTCGACTTTGGAGGATTCCCACCAAACATATTTTTTGTAGAAATGCCCCAACAGTGGGAACAGACCTAGTGGTGGGTTAGTTTTGGTAGAACTGTACCAACAATTTTTTGGTTGAAGCAAAGCAACAATAACATGCTGCAGAGCTACACTAATAATGGGCCAATTTCAGTAGAGCTACTCTAACAGTGGGCCAATTTTGGCAGACCTGCATCAAAAAAGGAACAATTTATGTATACACAAGGTAACAGTGGGCCAAATTCTAGGGCACAACAGCATGTACAAACTGTTTACTTTTTAACATTAACAATTGGAAAATGTTGGTAGGACTACACAACAAAGGGGATATATTTTGGTACAACTAAATCAACAAGGAGATGCATTCTGGTAGAATTACACTTAAGGAGATTATTTTTTAGAAGTACTTAAACAAGGAGATACATTTTTGTAAAATTACACATAAAGAGCTACATTTTGCTAGAACTAGAGTTACATTTTGGCAGAATTAACTAGACAAACAAGAAGATATATTTTGGTAGAACCAAAATAATGAGGAGAGACATTCTGGTAAAACAACACTATCAAGGAGATACATTTTGGTAGAACCGCAATTATGAGATATATTTTGGCACAATGACACTGACTACACTACTATGACAACTACACTAGCAAGGATATACATTTTGGCAGAGCTACACTAACAGGGATTTTGTAGAACTACACTGACAAGGAGACAAAAATTGATAGAACAACAGTGTCAAGTAGATATTTTTGGTGCAACTCCACTAACAAGGACATAAATTTGGTAGAACTACACTTAACAAGGAAATAAATGTTGGGTAGAACTACACTAACAAAGATACATATTGCTACAACTACACTAACAAGGACATATTTTGGTAGAACTACATTAACAAAGATGTGTGTTTTGGTATAACTACACTAAAAAAAAAATACATTTTGCTAAAACTACACTAACAACGAGATGCAATTTGGCAGAACTGCTATAACAGCTGGAAAAGCCTTAGTAGATACTTTATTATACCTGTCCAGATTCCTACCACTCAGGCCCTCCCAGCTGTTGGGGGAACTGTGGGTCCCAGGAAGCCAATTATTTCCATTTGTTTTGGGCTCGTCCAAAAGTAAATATTTTCTGGCGTGAGATTTATGCAGAACTGGTTATTGTATTTGGTACCAAAAGTACTTTTTTTCCTGGGAAGGGGTTTTTTTGGGCTCCCACTCTCAACATTTGTAAATGCAACAAAAAAATACTTATTTGGAATACCAATGAATGCCCTATAGAGAACTGGTATGGTATTTCTTATTTTCGAAGTTGAAAAAATTAACCAGTATGCAATGGTAATTAACTAAAAGGATTGTACACTGTAATTATTTCACTGGGTGAATTTAAAACAAGAACGAACTCCACTAACAATGAGATTAAGTTTGATAGACCTACAATAAGAATGGGTCAGTTTTGATTTGACCTGTATCAAAAGAAGATCAATTTCTGTATGCCTATGATAACAGTTGGAAAATATTTTATACAACATAGCACGTACAAATGCACAAATTTATACAAATTTTTACATTGTGGTAGAAATTATTTTATTTCTGATATAATACTGATATTCGTCCCTGTATTTTGTGGAATGATTCTTAAAGCGTGATCTTTCCTTTTTTTTTGGCACAGGCAGTATTATTAGAACCAGCAAAAAGCATTTTTACTACTTTGGTATGCTAAGGACAGACATTCTGGCACTATTCGGTGCAGCACTGAAGATACAGACATAGATGATGTCACCAAGGTCTCTCAGTGCCTGTTTTTTAAAAATGGATATAACTCTTAGAGTAATGGCATTCTCATGTTATGCAATTTAGTTAATTAGTACCGAATCAACATGAAAACTAGTTTAATTTTAGTTGTAGTTTAATGAGTAAACAAGTAGATCTAGAGAGTACTTCACAATATTACAAATTAGTTATGTTTTGAACCTTTGTTTAAAGCCTTCTGAAGGTCAATGATAAGCCAGAACTCCAGAGAGAACTACAGTAGAGCGAGTGTGTCCTCTAGTGTTTCTAGTTTGTAATAATCAATAATCATAATTGTCCAAGAAGGATTTGTTTCCTGATGAAATTGTCCAATGAAATGTGTTTTTTTCTTATAACTTGATGTCTGGTTAAAGTTCGGCGAGGTAAACTGTAAGGGCGCTACCCGAGCTCGTTAAAACTTTCATAATAAATGACTATTGAACAACTTGTCAGTATGATCTTTTGAATTGTCTCTGAATTTAACAGCTGAAATTTCCACCACACTACACCATACTTTAATTGGGTTGTAGTTTTTATATTAAGTATCCTGAATATTTCAGTTTTAAGGTTACATGTCGATCTGTAACCAATGTCAAGCAATTCAAGTAAACCTTTCTGTGCCAGTTGTACAGCTGTATGTATGTATATATATATATATATATATATATATATATATATATAAAAACATATATACATATATACATATATATATATATATAAATATAGCGATATACATACATATATATATATAATATATATATATAATATCTATATAATATATATATATATATATATATATATAATATAACACATATCTATATATAATATCTCTATCTATATATATATATCTATATATATATATCTCTATATCTCTATATATATATATAAACTAACTACACAGTGTACAGAAGTCTAGGTGGTATAAAATCTGTGAGGAGAGCACTAAGCCACAGAGGCAATGAACGGCCATGAAAATGCAGGCAAATGTGGCTTCTTGGGAGGCAAATTGAAATTTGAAACCAAACCCTACTTAAAGAGCAAGCTACGTGTGTGGGGGGCTTTTTTGTGGGAACCATATGGCCCCGATCTGACAGGACTACATGACGTCACGGATATGTTATTGGTCCCCAATAAAGAAAAGGGTCTCTAATGTGTTTTTTGTGTCTAAAATCTAAGAGACAAAAGCTCTTTTTTTGCTTGTGAACCTAAAAGAGCAGAGACAGATGCACGGTTAGCGTTGTGTAGATATGATAGAAAGCAAGTCTGTGAAAATTCCTGACAAAGACAGTAAAAACAAGGCGTGTGTGTGTTTTGGAGTATCATGGATTAGGGAGATTACGCTCAGTGGATAGCGGAAGAAGCAACCTGCAGCGACTCGTCCAACGCGGGAGCAAAAACATTCCAACCCCCCCACCCCAGAGCCCAACATGTTTCCTGAGGACAGCAGGAAGCAAGCATCCCTGTTATATTCCTCCTGAGGAATTACGGAACATTCCACAGACACCCGAGGGATCAGAGGCCTGGGGGGTTTGGAGGGGGGGCGTGGTGTTGTGAACTTCATCCATATGGCTCTCGCACAGACACACACAGGTCAAGCGCTGACCTGAACTCTGATCTTCCTTCATACTTTCACAAACACACAACACATGGTCAAGTCCTCGAGCTCTCACTTGAGGATCTGCCTCTCGCAAAAACACACACACATTCACAAGCCTCTATTTTCTCAGCACTTTTATCGACATTCTCACATGGACAGCTCCTAACGATGCCACTTTCTAATCAGCAAAAAAATCAATTCCACTACTGACAGCGTCCAGCCCACCACGTCCCTCTGCGTATTTGAACATCCACCCGAGGTCTCATTTCCAAGCTTGTAAATCTGCACGCAAATGCGAGACGGTGCCCGGGTCGTCACTCACCGTGGGTGTGGTCAGAGAGGCGTGGCCACTAAGGAAGGAGTTAGACACAGACAGGCTGAGACCGATAGCAGACTCCGCCTCCTCTGGAGCCCCAGTGGAAGGAGGGAGGAGTGAAAGGGAAGAAGAGGAAGAAGAAGAAGGAGATGAAGAATGAGATGCCTAGACAGAGAGACAGAGGGCAAAGTGCAAGGGAGACGAGAGAAATAAGGAAGGAAGAAAAGACAAACAGAGTAAGATAATAAAACAAGCTATTACCAATAGGAAATAAGTATTAAGAGTAATAGAGTATTCTGGACAACAGTCAGAAGTGGAAAGAGAAAGTGAAGGGGATGGAAGACAGTAAGAGCACTAAACGAAGGGGCAGAGATAATCACTGACAAAAAAAATAGAATCGAATGACGCTTTGTGTGTGTGAATGTAACGATGATCTATCTAAATGATTATAAAATTAGAGCTAAGTTTATTGGGGAAAACTGTACAACTGAAAGGAGGTTCTAGTACCCTGTTGGGCCCCCTCTAGCCTGGACACAAGATAAAACACTGTTGGGCACGGAGGCATACAGGTTCTGTATGGGTATCCTGTGGCACATTTGCCCGCAGATGTTGCAGATGGGCCTGTAGATCCTGGCACCCCAGCTGGTCCCAATATTGCTCGATTGGCAATAAATCTGGTGATGGGCCAGACCAAGGAAGTGTAGCAACTCCTGGGAAACCCTTGCTGTATTTGGACGAGCATTATCATGCTGAAAAACACCAGCTGGAAGCCCTGCCATGAGCGGCAACACACGGCCACAGGATGTCCTGCACAGCTCGCTGTTCTGTTAGTGTCCCTCGTATCACTACTGGGGTGACCAACTGTGGTATGCGATGACTCCCCAGATCATCACACATGCGGTTGGGGAAGTGTATCGCTCCAGGATTGAATCTCACCACGAGGCCTCCATACTCGAACCCGACCATAGTCGGATCCCAAACCTGGATTGATCACTAAAGATGATACGGTTCCATCCGTAGTAGTCCTAGGTTTCTCGTTTATAGCACAACTGCAAACGAAGGCGACTGCAAGCGGCTGCAAGCCGAGTTAGAAAGCTATGTGGGTGTGTTTTTTTGCCAGTGAGTACAGAAACCAGACTGAGAAAACAAGTAAACAAACTATTAACAGTAGCCACAAGAAAAGAGTGCATTAGAAGCTTGTAGGCACCATGAAAAAGAAAGAGAATAACCGGTCAAGAGGACAGGAAGCTCTGAAGTGACTACAAACTCTACAGATATCTCTCATATAATGGCTGAGAGGAGACCGAAACCCTTGTCTCGCCAAACTTTACATGAATTCAAGAATCTATTATAAAAGTGTGCACGTGTGAGAAATTAAGAGTGCATTTACATGCACAGAATAACCATACAACTACAAAGCTATAGTTTAGGTACACCTAAATAATGAAACAATGTGTTAATATCAGTGTAATATTTTTATATTGCCTTTTTTTAATCGTCATGATCCACAACTGACACTGTTTGACCCTGTGAAGGACCTACTCTGTCTGAAATCATCCCCTATATCCTACATAGAGCACCATTGTGGTCCATTCACACACTTTCTTATATGCTTTACTCATTTCCCACATCAAATAATGTTAATTATTAAAGCACCCATTAAAATTAATGGTTTTAATTCATGATTTTTAATGCCATTAAAAATATTTCTCCATCAGTGACTCTTTTTCAGGCCATTCTCTGTAAAAAGTTGGCTGTGCACGAGAGTCCCAATCCCAGTTTCTAATATATTCAGACCAGCCCTTTTATCACCAACAGCCATACCAATTAAACCACTCGAACCTTCTCCATTCTGACGCTTCATTCAAACGTCAGCAGCTCGTCTCGGCCATGCCTAAATGCCTCGAGTTGCAGCCTTGTAACTGGCTGATTAGATATTTGCATTAACAAAAGCAGTTGTTTGTTTGTTTTTTTTGTTTTGCCAATCATTGCATCAGTATCGATGGCTAGGTTACACCGATACTAGTCAGTCACATTCATACTGGGACAATTTAGAGCAACCGATTACCCTGTCTTTGGAAAGTGGGAGGAAACCGGAGTACCTGGAGTAAACTCACAAAGAGACGGAGAGAACATACAAACTTCATACATACTTTATGTAGGGTTTATCGGGACGTAACCCCATTGTAAATCGGGGAGCACCTGTACAGAATTGTGAGATTTCAAACTTGTGGTGAATGTGTGAGAAAAGCCCTTGGCAAATATGACAGTGGCTTTCTATAAAGAAAGAAACAATTGGTTTCAAGTGGGTCTATATATATGTGTGTGTGTGTGTGTGTGTGTGTGTGTGCACAAACCATTTGTCTCTGTTAGAGAGAGATGGGCAGAGGGGAGACTGCTATGAGTGAGTGAGACTATACAAATGTGTGTGTGCATACCAGTTGTCTTTGTTTGGGCGGGAGGGCCGGAGGGGGCGGGCTCTCGTAGCTTTCGTTGGAGCCATAAACTTCTTGGAAGCGTTTGTTCCTGCGCTGCTCATAGATTCTCTCGCTCTGAGGGGTCTGATAGAACACGGACGGCTGTGGTTCCGAATAATCCTCCACAAACTGCATGTACTGTAGGACTGAACACACACACACACACACGGTTAACACAGTTCCTCCAGAGCAGCAGAAGAGACAAAACACACACTGTAACCTTTTGACTTCTTTTTCTAACTCATGATATTGGATCTCAGGAATTCAAAAATTTCAACAGTTAAGTAAACTCCAAGTAAACAAAAAAGCTATACTGAACAATTAAGAGGTGTGTCTGGGGGCAGAGCAGGGGCAAATCGCTAGCCCAGGTTCCAGCCCCATTGATACCTTGTGGTTAGTACATCACACAGGAACGATTACCTATCTGAGGGTGGACAGATCAACTCCAGACGCAACACTAGTAACCTCTGCTGAGCCCTGCAATAGGCTGGCATCCTGTTTAGGCACCATTCTTCCTACAGCCAATGAACTGTCTCTCAAAACTTCTGGCTTTTGTGTTTGTGTCTCAATGCTTTTGGCCATGTGTGTATTAGTTTCCCCAATACTTTTATCCACGTGAGTTTGTGTCTCCTTACTTTTGGTCACATGTGGGTTTGTGTCTTAATACTTTTGGCCAAATGCGTATTAGTTTCCCAATACTTTTGGCCACGTGGGTTTGTGTCTCAACACTTTTGGCCATGTGCGGATTTGTGTCTCACTGTTTTTAGCTAAGTGAGTTTGTGTCGCAATATTTTTGGCCTTGTGCGAATTTGTGTCTCAATACTTTTAGCCACATGTGGGTTTGTGTCTCAATATTTTTGGCCTTTTGTGTTTTTGTGTCTCAATACTTTTGCCAACATGCATATTAGTTTCCCCCAAAACCTCTGGCCACATGTGGGTTTGTGTCTCAATATTTTTGGCCACATGCATATTAGTTTCCCAATACTTGTGTGGGTCTTGTGTGGGTTTTTATCCCAGCATTTCTGGCCACGTGTGGGTTTGTGTCTCAATATTTTTGGGCAAATGTGTATTAGTTTCCCAGTACTTTTGGCCTTGTGTGGGTTTGTGGCTCAATACTTTTGGCCTTGTGGGTTTGCTTGTGTACGAGTGTGTGTTTGTGTGTGTGAGTATAGGTTTTGATTGTGTGTGTGTAGAGTGTCTATAGGTGTGTTGTGTGATGTGTGTGTGTGATGTGTGTTGGGTGGGTGTGTGTGCATGGAACATGTGTTTGTGTGTGTGTGTGTGAGACTTGTGTACTGTATGTGTGTGTGTGTGTGTGTGTGTTCAGCCTGTATTAATCACCGAAATGTGTAGAAGAAGAAGGGGGGAAAATATAATTACAGCCTTGGTGTGGCAGCATGTTGTCCATGTTTTAACAGAGCCTGAATGGACTGTGACACTCAACACAGAAACCACAAACTAACGCACACTCACACTCACACACAGTGCAGATAACACACACACACTGTTACGTGTTACGTGTCCACACCACTGCATATAGAATCCCACTTTTTCACACACAAACACACTGTAGACCAACAAGAAACCTCACTTGTTTTGCTCTTCTTCTCCGGCAGAGGAGGAGGACTGTCACCCAGCGGCGTGGACTCGGTGCCGTTGGTCAGAGAGGGCGTGAGCAACGAGGTGGGCGTGTCTTCATCAGAGGGGCGGAACTCGTACAGCGCGCACGACGGCAGGATCGGAGCCGAACGGCGCTTTTTCTGCGGGAGGGCAGGGGGTCGGACACCGTTGGATGCTTCTATTGTGGCAGGGTGACTGCCCACAGGTGCACTGAAGCGGGGTTGGGAGGGGCCGACCGGTGGCAGCGGAGACTCACAGAAGCTTTCCGGGAGTGGACTAAGGCAGCCGCTAGAAACTGTGTGAAAGGGCAAGGGCTCGGACACAGAGAGATCCTGAAGCAGGAAGTCATAGTCCGGGTCATGTCCGTCTGTGTTATAGAGAGAGAGAGAGAGAGAGAGAGAGAGAGAGAGAGAGAGAGAGACTAATTTTCTCACCAAACCTTGAGAAGTACTGCAATACCTTTTCCAATCATCTCTCAGACTTATGTCATCCACACACGTGGCCTTAACACAGTACTTACCAGCTCCCACCTGTTCACAACAGTGATTCATGGATGATGCACTCATTACTACAGAACTGTATCCCTCAAAGAACAGTTTTGTTTTTAGTTTACCTCTGGTAACAGTTTTACAGACAGCAATAGAACAAATATCCTCTCCTGCTCTTTTTAACCACACTATCAAATCACTAGGTTTTAGGTTTTACTATTTGCTACTACAGTGGTACCTCGGTTCTCGACCACCTTGGAACTCATGGATTTTGACTAGAAAAATTGGTCTCAGTTCTCAACGTTTGCTCGGAAATTGGAGCACTTGCCTTTTCATGATTCAGTACACAGTGATTCACACCATTGATGATGTCTGCTCCGTTTATCGTGTTTTCCTTTATTTTCGCATCTACAGCACAGTATTCTAAGTGCAAATAAGTCACAAGCTTTGTGTTAATGAGTTTGGCCAACTGTAGGTTAATGTAAATGTGTAATAGGTTCCACTACGATACAGTATAGACCATATTAAACTCCTCAGTTCATGTTACATTTGACTTATGATGGATTTGTCAGAACATATCCCCATCAAAAATCAGGGAGCACCTGTACAATACAACTCCATTACTGCATATAATGCATTTACATTTACAGCATTTAGCAGACGCCCTTATCCAGAGAGATTTGATACAGTCTTACAATTCAAGCTCAAGAGCCTTGCTCAAGGACCCAACAGTGGCAGAGGTGGGATTTGAACCCTGGACCTTCTGAACCATATTCCAGTACCTTAACCGCAAGGCTACCACAGTCCACAGTGCCTTATACAGTGTGGATTTTCTGGGGGGTCTGGAATGGATTACTAAAATTGACATTATTCCTGCTGGGGAAAACGTGCTCAGTACACAGCACTGTACTTTTGGTGTACCTGTGGGGATCAATTGACCTCAGTGCTGCGTCTTCATAAGTTAACAGTTAAACAGCTCTTATCAGTGAATCTGGAGTCGATGTACATGTACGTGTGTGTGTGTGTGTGTGTGTGTGTCACTACCGAGCGTCTCACAGCTGGTGTTGCGTGAGCACTGGCCGCTGTCCCTCTCCAGCGAGGAGAGCTGCTCGTCCGATTTGCTAAGTTTTCCCATGATGATGCAGGGTGAGAGGCGAGGCGAATCCCCTCCGTACGACTGGCTGCTTCCAGAGAAACGTCTCTGCTCCACGTCGTACTCCTGCTGCTGTTACCGCGGCAACGACAAACATCACAAACAACAACAAGAAGCTATTCAGGGAGTGGATAAACAGAGCAGTAAAGCACCAGCAGCTTAACGAATCCGGTACAATGTTACAACTGGAGCTTCAGCAGGTCAAAATCAGGGTTACAACGTCATAAATCAGCAAGGTCAAGGTCACAGTGAAGATACGGACAGCCGGCGGGTCAAATCTGTGTGACAGTTAGGTTTGGAGATGTGCAGGCTGAAGGTCAATGTAGTACAGTAGGTGCTTGAAAGTTTGGGAACCCTTTAGAATTTTCTAGATTTCTGCATAAATATGATCTAAAACATCATCAGATTTTCACACAAGTCCTAAAAGTAGATAAAGAGAACCCCATTAAACAAA
The DNA here is from genome assembly GCA_025084515.1 of Ancistrus triradiatus. NCBI lineage: Eukaryota > Metazoa > Chordata > Actinopteri > Siluriformes > Loricariidae > Ancistrus > Ancistrus triradiatus. The sequence continues at coordinate 89,620 of JAJAGP010002476.1, read as the reverse complement.
ATGAGACAAAAATATTATACTTGGTCATTTATTTATTGAGGAAAATGATCCAATATTACAAATTAGTGAGCGGCAAAAGTATGTGAACCTTTGCTTTCAGTATCTGGTGTGACCCCCCTGTGCAGCAATAACTGCAGCTAAACGTTTCCTGTAACTGTTGATCAGTCCTGCACACCGGCTTGGAGGAATTTTAGCCCATTCCTCCGTACAGAACAGCTTCAGCTCTGGGATGTTGGTGGGTTTCCTCACATTAACATCTCACTACAGGTCCTTCCACCACATTTTGGTTGGATTAAGGTCAGGACTTTGACTTGGCCATTCCAAAACATTACCTTTATTCTCCTTGAACCATTCTTTGGTAGAACAGCTTGTGTGCTTAGGGGCGTTGTCTTGCTGCATGACAAACCTTCTCTTGAGATTCAGTTCATGGACAGATGCCCTGACATTTTCCTTTATAATTCTCTGATATAATTCAAAATTCATTGTTCCATCAATGATGGCAAGCCGTCCTGGCCCAGATGCAGCAAAACAGCCCCAAACCATGATACCACCACCACCATGTTGCACAGATGGGATAAGGTTCTTATGCTGGGATGCAGTGTTTTCCTTTCTCCATACATAACGCTTTTCTTTTAAACCAAAAAGTTCTATTTTGATTTCATCCGTCCACAAAACATTCCTCCAATAGCCTTCTGGCTCGTCCACATGATCTTTAGCAAACTGCAGACGAGCAGCAATATTCTTTTTACAGAGCAGTGGCTTTCTCCTTTCAACCCTGACATGCACACCATTGTTGTTCAGTGTTCCTCTGATGGTGGTCTCATGAACATTAACATTAGCCAATGTGAGAGAGGCCTTCAGTTTCTTAGAAGTTACCCTGGGGTCCTTTGTAACCTCGCTAACTATTACATGCCTTGCTCTTGGAGTGATCTTTGTTGGTCAGCCACTCCTGGGGAGGGTAACAATGGTCTCAAATTCCATCCATTTGTACACAATCTGTCTGACTGTGGATTGCTGCAGTCCAAACTCTTTAGATGGTTTTATAACCTTCTCAAGCCTGATGAGCATCAACAATTCTTTTCCTGAGGTCCTAAGAAATCTCCTTTGTTCGTGCCATGATACACTTCCACAAACATGTGTTGTGAAGAGCAGACTTTGATAGATCCCTGTTCTTCAAATAAAACAGGGTGCCCGCTCACACCTGATTGTCATCCCATTGACTGAAAACACCTGACTCCCAGAGGTTCACATACTTTTTCCACTCACTAATATGTAATATTAGATCATTTTCCTCAATAAATAAAATGGCCAAGTATAATATTTTTGTCTCATTTGTTTAACTGGGTTCTCTTTATCTACTTTTAGGACTTGAGTGAAAATCTGATGATGTTTTAGGTCATATTTATGCAGAAATATAGAAAGTTCTAAAGGGTTCACAAACTTTCAAGCAACACTGTAGGTTTACATGCACTTAAAAATCCAGTCATAGTTGGATTTCTGCAGTTATCTGCAAAGTAAGGGGCAAAAGTTCTTAACTTAAAAGCTTCAGAGATAGAGGTCATGGTCTGGGTCCGTACCTGTTGAGGAGCTTCACATGGCAGGCCATAGTTGGGCCTCATGGGTGCTACCACGGCAACGCGGGTGGGCGAGTGGGCAGACTGGCGCTTTTTCGGAGGCAGGGCAGGTGGGCTGTGGGACAAATAAGCACAAAATGTTAGCTAGTGAATATCTAGATGGCAAAATAAACGAAATAAACCCACACACATTCGCCAATCCGTACAGATCGAGCCGGTTTTCCCAGCTAAGTCTGACAAACGATCATGCCTCTCACACTCAGCCAGGTAACCAGGGAAACAGGGCAGCTGACCAACCACACATTGCTGACTGGGACTTGGTTAGAACAGGGAAGCACTCATTGGTCAGTCATGCAAATTCGCATCAATCAGGCTTTGTTTGCTGATCGGCTGACACACAATCGCATGCACATTATATGGATCTGGTGTGAACCAGGAAGCCAAGACTGTGTGCTGTTCGAACTGGCTGACGTACAGTTCTGTCGCCACAGGATTGGTGCACGACTGCATCCTGCTCCTGGTGCAGAACGACCAGACGATGACGGAGGGAGAGACGAGCAGGACAATCAAATGAGCCCAGAGCACATAAGAAAAGTAAAGAAAAAAAAAGGGATGGAGACAGAGAAGACATGAAGACAGAAAGATAAAATACTATGGCTGCACACAAGACAGACAGATAAAGAGATAAAAGGATACATATAAACAATCCCATAGGTTCAGATAAACACAACTCTCTTTCTCTGACCCCAAACACACATATCTACAATAACACAATTACAAGCCCAATTCAGAAATGGTTGGGAGACCAAAAATACTTTGACTTGTATTACATTGCACAAAGTAGGAACCTGAGATATTTCATGTTTTGTCTGGTCAATTTCATTTCATGTGTTAATATATAGTACATCCATTCCTGCATTTCAGGCCTGCAACACACTCCAAAAAAGCTAGGACGGAGCCAATTTAGGACTAGTAATGAGGTAATAAAAACTAAAGAATGATGCGATTTCAAACGTGAGGTCTACAGGTGATTGGAATCATGAGGGCTTTGAGAAGCAAAAGTGGGTAGAGGATCTCCAGTTTGTCAACACGTGAGAAAATTTCTGAAATGTTTAAACACAATCTTCCTCAAAAAAAGACCGGAAGGAATTAGCATACTTCTGCCTCTATAGCGCACAATATCGTCAAATGATTCAAGGAATCCGGAGGAATTTCAGTGTGGAAATCTCAAGGACCTAAGGCTAAGATGAACACTCATGAATTCCGATCCATCAGGCAGCACTGCATCAAGAACCGTCATTCATCAATAGCTGATAGAACCACATGGGCAAGGGATTACTTTATCACCACTTTATCAAGCACTACATTAGAAAGTTCCATTCACAAATGCCACTTAAAACTTTACTGTGCAAAAAGAAGCCTTATGTTAACCATGTCCAGAAACGGCATCGACTTCTCTGTGCTCGGAGGCCTCTGGACCATCACACAGTGGAAACGTGTACTGTGGTCAGATAAATCAAAATCTCCAGATCTTGTTTGGAAGAAATGGACGCCGTGTGCTCCGAGCCAAATTCGAAAAGGACCATCCAGACTACTAACAGCAACAAGTCCAAAAGCCAGGCTCTGTCATGGTAAGGGGTTGGGTCAGGGCCCTTGGCAAAGCTCAATTACACTTCTGTGATGGATGAATAAATGCATGAAAGTACACTGAGATTTTAGAGCAACCCAAGCTGCCTTCAAGACGACATCTTTTCCATGGACGTCCATGTATTTTTCAACAAGACAATGCAAAACCACATGCCGCACACATTACATGACGAGGGTACGGGTACTGGACTGGCCTTGCCTGCAGTCCTGTCCCCACTAGAGAAATCGCTTGGTGTCCTCTGTGTCAGAATGTCTCAAGTGTTGTGAGAAGAAATGGCACCATCACAAAGTGGTTAATGCTTTACCGTACCAACTTTTTTTGGAACTTGTTGCAGACTTGAAATGCAGGAATTCATGTTTATTAACAAATGAAATGAAGTTGACCAGACAGAACATGAAATATCTCAGGTTCATACTGTCTGCCATCAAACAGAAGCCAAAGTAAATGTAAGAAACACTGTTTTTTTATATATTTGCATTGTCCATAATGTCCCAACTCTTTCTGATGTGGATTCTCAACATCCACAACAATCCTGATCACTGTTTAGCTCACACACATATTGTTTCAATCACTGACTGAAACAATAAAAATTTATTGTTACTCACAGCTGTCAACTGTAAAATTCAATTTAGCGCTAGTAGAGCTCAACAGTGAGGTTACAGAAGTGAAAATCTCTTTCGAGTTCATCACAGACAATCAGATTTTTACTGAAAACGTTTAAACCTTTCAAGACTGACCTCCTACGAGATACAGAATGATGAAACTATGGCCATATTCTCCTGGATGCCCAAGCTCTCCAGTCTGATTTCCATTGTATACTTAAAAACACAAATGTATCTTCTGACATCCAGATAAACAATATTTACAATCCCAAGGCGAAACCCACTGCAATCATGAAAACAGAGCTGAGTGGTGACAACCTGATTTTGTATTACTCATGCTGCCTAAAAGTTATTCCACAGAAGTCGGACTGGACTGAATGTTTTCCATTACTGCAAACACAATGAACAACAGAGCTTACAGCAATTACATGTGTATGCTCCAATACAACCTTTGTGTTGAAGGTTTTGTCCCTCAGGCGTGTCATTCTACTCTGTAACCTACTTCTCCGCAAAATAAACCCATGATTTACGACATTCCAGACACGCCCCTATTCTAGGCTTACAGGAAACATTTTCCAGCTCATAACTATAACACAGTGGCATTAATGTGCTCTCATAATTAGGATATTTCCGGCAGGGTGTTCAAGTGGCATTATATATCTTAAAGCATCTCTGTGATTACATCAGGGGTTTTCTGCAACATCTTTAAATAGCTGGTGTGGTTGCAGGTGTTTATTTCAGCCCATCTGAAGGACAAGAACAGTTGATTAAACAGGTGGAAAACAGATGACAGGGACTGTGCTGGTGCAGTGATTAAAGTACTTGACTACTGACCCGAAGCTTCAGGGTTTAACTGCTTGGATTGTACCTTGTAAAATCCAATCAGTTCCAAAACACAGTTTTAAATCGCTCCGAATAAGTGTGTCTGGCATGATTAAATGTACTTTCTCTGTCCAGTGTTCCCATACTGCCTCAATAATATTCAGGTCTGGACCGGAGTTTTTCTTTTTTTTTTTTAATGCTGCATACAAACTGTATTTTCTGGTTGTATTCTAATAAAGAGACTGAGACATAATTATACACGGTCATTAAACCACTGAGTGTGTTTACATGCACTTAATAATCCGATAACTGCAGAAAATCAGATTTTGTCAGTAATCTGACCAACGAGTTTACAGAAAATGAGAACGCTCTGGGTTTACATGACTCAGGCAGGAATCGGATTTCAACTTTGCAACCAACCAATAATCTCATAGAAATATGCAACAAACTTCAAAACTTAATATTAAATAATCAAATCTTCCGTTTTCTTGAGTATGTACTGCGTTTAAATCTCCACAAAGTGTTCGACAGGCGTTTATCGGGTGCTGCGTTCAATTCCCAAGTTGCCAGATCCCACGAGAGAATCCCGCAAATAAAGACAAAAGAGGCAAAAGTCCCTAAGAACAGGTGGACATGGCAACCACGTTTCTTCACAAACGCAATCAAGCAACTAATAAACACGCTACGAGTAATCCAAATACTGGGACAATATCCAGCTCTTTATCAAATTACTTAATCTGATTTTTACAAAATACTATGCTGTATACATGACCATCTGAATAATCAGATAATTTGACTACAGTCTGATGCGTGTAAACGCAGTCAGCATTTAGTGTGACCTCCCTTGGCACGAAGAACATCATGAACTCTTTTGGGATGACTCCTGAAGTTTTCTGAAGTAATCTTCTGGTATATTATACCAAAATATAAGTATAGTCTTCATCATACGCTTCTTTCAGCACTTCCCACAGTTCGTATTTAGATATAGGCTGTCTTTTGTTTCTTTCTCTGTCTCCATGTTATTCAGGTCTGGACTTTTTTTCAGCTTTTTTAATACTGAATACAGATTTCCTGTATTTGGATCTTCTGTCTGTATTCTATTAAAGAAACTGTGAAAGAATTATATTTGGTCACTACACCATTGCTAAGACAACAAATCTAATGGTGGCCTAAGACTTTTTCACAGTACTGTAAATGCAGCTGCTGCTTAGTTTTGGTTGTAGCAACATAAGACCTTCATATACACTGCCTGGTCAAATAAAGGTCACCACCTGGACATAACTAAGCAAATAGTTAAATACTTAAGAGAGCCTCCCATCGGATAATTATTGCATTGGTGATGATGTTTCAGCTGGCAACAAGTTATTAAACCCTAACTGATGCAGTGAGTAGCTTCTCATTTGTTAAACAACCATGTCTAAAGACATCCTGTGGTCATGGAAAAGATGTTCATCTGTTTCCGAAGGGTCAAATTATGAAAGAGTGGTTCAGGGAGCGTGAGATCATCATGGATTGGCCACCACAGAGTCCAGACCTGAACCCCATTGACAATCTTTGGGATGTGCAGGAGAAGACTTTGTGCAGTGGAACAAATCTGCCATCATCAATACAAGATCTTGGGGAAAAACTAATGCTACTCTGGACAGAAATACATGTTGGGGCATTGCAGAAGCTTGTGGAAACGATGCCATAATCAAAGCTAAAGGCAGTCCAAGAAAATATTAGTGTGTCTGACCTTTTCATTATTTACATCATTATTATTGGATCTGAACAGAACCCTAAAAGAACGTAATCCTCTATTTAATAAGGGGCAAAGAAGCTTCGGCCAGTGGTCACCAATCATATGAGAGAAGGCACTCTCTTTATCCCAAAACCAATGTCCCAAAACATCTTTAGTCGAAACTGATGAGGGAGAGAGAACGTTTTCTTCAGTTCGCATGTTTTCAGTAGAAAAACGTGACACCATGTGTAACAGGTTGACATTATTTGCAGTGCATTATGGTAACCAAGGCGTTTTCCTTCATAAACTACAAGCATGATTCATCTTACAGCTCGTAATGATGACCAACAGCCACATTTTTGCAATTATTTTGTTTTAACTTCTAAAACTGCAGTGTTTTAATCTAAGAGCATTTCGGATGTTTATTACTATTCCTTATAATTATTACTACACAGATTTTTAAACACATTCTTGATTAGATTCATGCTTGCCTCCTGAGTGCCTACATGCCTTGGAAGATTAAGTAAATTTTGTAAACACAGCCAAGTGAGCATCAACAGTAATCTCCTTTTCCATCGGCTACTACGCAAACAAGCCAGACCAAAGTACAGAGATTAAGAGATACACTCAGGATCTGTGCGTTCTCTTCTCCAATAGTGGAGGATGGACCCGCTCCAGCCGTGAGGGTGTCTAGCCACAACTGTTTCAACATACAGACCTCGCTTACATCTGCTTTCTAGACACGTGGGCACAATGTGGTCTCCGAATCAAAACTGGAGGCGCACTAAGGATTATAAGTTTTAATGTATAATTACCTTCATAAATCTCGTGTCTTACACAAGACGCTTTTTGAAAAGCATTCAAAAAAGTGTAAAAGAAGGGGTGTCACCTGAGCTGAGGTTTTTTTTTTATTTGTAACATTTTAACATACAGTTTCTTTGAGACTAATTTCCTTCATAACAAATTTAGTGAGCAAAATATGTACAGTACTGTGCTAAAGTCTTAAGCCACCATTAGATTAGATATATCATTATTTTAGCAACGGTATAATGACCATATATAATTATTTTTCAATCTCTTTCTTAGAATACAACCAGAAAAGAGAAGAGCATGCAGTATTAAAATACTGAAAGAAAAACAGGTTCTATAGACTACAGTGGCAAATATATAGTGTGACCTCCCCTTACACTTGAGCAATAGCAGTATCTGGCAGCTCCATCAGAATTCCAACCCTTCTTGACCTTTTCAGAAGTGGAACAGGCCAAGATAGGCTAAAGCTCACAAAGATTGGAATGAAGATCAGTGGAAAAGAGTAACGGTCTTTGGGCCTAGATGCTATTTGAAAAGCATTCAAAAAAAGTTTACTAGAGATGTCACCTGAGCCAAGTTTTTTTTTTTTTTTTTTTTAAACATTTTAACATAAATTTTTTTCCTTACAAATTTGGTGGACAAAATATATAAAGTACTGTGCTAAAGTCTTAAGCCATCATTAAATTAGATATACCATTGTTTTAACAATGGTGTAATGACCATATATAATTATTTTTCCGTCTCTTTCTTAGAATACAACCAGAAGAGAGAGGAAATGTGCATGCAGTATTAAAATACTGGAAAAAAACAGGCTCTATAGACTACAATGGCAAATATATAGTGTGACCTCCCCTTACACTTGAGCAATAGCAGTATCTGGCAGCTCCATCGGAATGCCAACCCTTCTTGACCTTTTCAGAAGCGGAACAGGCCAAGATAGGCTAAAGCTCACAAAGATTGGAATGAAGATCAGTGGAAGAGTACTATGGAGAGATGAATCCAAGTTTGAAATCCTTTGAGTCCAACGGCCGACAATATGTTACTTATGGTCATTACACCTAAGACTTTTGCACAGTACTGTATGTAACCAAGAAACTGGCTACAACGGGTGAATGAATACATTGTTAACAGAGTTGCAATGTCTACTCAAGAATGCCGTTTTTAAAATTGGGAAACGTCTCTGTGGGATTGAGCTCTTGGTTTTTGCTAAATAGAAAAGCATGCAAAAAAAACCTCAGTGGTTGACGCTCCACATTACAGTAGACAAGTCTGGAAGGGTTGCACAACTGTCGCTTTAAGACAGACGAGTGTTTCATAAACAAATCCTTCATCAGCGCTCACAGGATGCTGCCTACGGATTCTAGTGCCTGGACATTTTTGGTTCCTTTATCTTCCATAAAGCAGGAACATCTGAGGTGTTTAACTCCAGCAGCACTGCTGTGTCTGATCCACTCATACCAGCACAACACACACCAACTCCACCACCATATCAGTGTCACTGCGGTGCTGAGAATGATCCACCCAAACAGTACCGGATCTGTGCTGTAGGGGTCCTGACCATTAGAGAATAAAGTAAATGGGATGAACAAAGTATGTAGAGAAACAGATGGAGTCTGTACTTGTAGAACTATAAAGTGCAGTGACCACTACAACTTAAATAAAGAAGAAGCAGAATATGAACTGAACAATACTGAATGCCTAGGACTGGTGAACAGTGCTGCACTGCAGTTCTTTTACAGACATTACCCGAGGGCTGGGCAATTCATCAAAAATTCATCGAAACCGACATTCAGATCCTATTCTACAGACTACAAGCTATTGGGTGAAGCAAGTTTACCTCAACCTGGAAGTTGCAATGCAGAAAGGAATGCATGTGTTTACTGGAAATGACAAGGAAGTGCTTTAATGCCTTATTGAGACATGACAAGGAAGTGTAGACATGTTTTTAAAACCTTTAATGGATGCTTGTAACTATGTGCAAATTGATAAGAAACATTTTCTTACCTGTGCTTTACACCAGGTAGGGGAGGTTTGGGCGGAGCTTGTTCTTCCTCAGAAATGTCCGTTAAGCTATCGGTGGGTGTTTCCACAGGCATGGTCTTACTCAGGATCTCTTTCTCTCTCTCGTTAAGAGGGATTTCGCACATGCTGAGAAGGAGAGAAGCAGAGGCCATAACACGGAAACAATGAGTGTGTTTACATGCACTTGATAATCTGATAACTGCAGAAAGTCAGATTTTGTCAGTAATCCAGTCAAGGAGTTTACATGCATTTGAGTAATTAGATAATGGAAAATCTGTGGGTTTACATGACTCGAGCAGTAATCGGATTTCTACTTTGCAACCAGCCAATAATGTCACAGAAAGATGTGAGGTCAGCTTCAATTGTTAATATTAAATAATCAAATTCATATTTACTTGAGTATATATTCCGTTTCAAACACTCCACAAAGTGTTCGGTAGGCGTTTAGCGGATGGCGAGTTTAATTGCTGGGTTGCCAGATCCCATGAGAGAACACCCCTGCCTGGTCGATATAAATAAGCTGAACAGAAAGGATATCTCTAAGAACAAGTGGACCTGATCCACAGATCGCCAAATCCATTTGAAATCGGGTAGCAGGTATACATGCTATGAGTAATCCAATTACTGGAGTAAAATCCAGCTCTCTTTATCAAATTACTTAATGTGATTTCTAGCTCAGAGTATGCTGTGTACATGTCCACTTGAAGTAACAGATAACTGCAGAAATCCATCTAGAATCGGATTATTAAGTGTATGTATACGCCCACACTGGTAATGGTGAATATGGTAACACAGTACTAAGCAAAACCTCGAACCTCAGGTGAACCTCAACCACATGGAAGCAAACCTGTTCTTTAAAATGTTAGAAACCATGGTGATAGGGTACAGGCATTCACCATTTAATAACCATTCAATCAATGTCTGTTTATACTTAAACATTTAGCACATTTTTTTTCACCATTCTGGAATTGAAACTTGCAATCGCTAAGAGCCGAAATCGATAGGCAGAATTGGAATCATAATCAATAAAAACACACGTAACTAAAGACACTGAAAGTGGCATACCTCGTCTCTTTGTTCACAGGGAGTGCTGGCTTGTTAGGAGACGTTGGCGATGGCTGCTCATGTTTTTCAATGGTGAGCTTGACCAATTCCTGCACACACAAAAAAATATACATGTTTCGTATGCAACCTAATGTCCCCTCCAAAATACTAAATACAGTGGTGCTTGAAAGTTTATGAACATTTTAGAATTTTCTACATTTTTGCATGATTATGACCTAAAACATCATCAAAGATTTTCACACAAATCTTAAAAGTAGATAAAGAGAACCCAGTTAAACAAATACGACAAAAATATATACTTAGTCATTTATTTATTGAGGAAAATGACCCAATATTACATATTAGTGAGTGACAAAAGTATGTGAACCTTTGCTTTCAGTATCTGGCGTGACCCCTCTGTGCAGCAATAACTGCAGCTAAACGTTTCCTGTAACTGTTGATCAGTCCTGCACACCGGCTTGGAGGAATTGTAGCCCATTTCTTGTACAGAACAGCTTCAGCTCTGGGATGTTGGTGGGTTTCCTCACATTAGCTGCTCGCTTCATGTCCTTCCACAACATTTAGATTGGATTAAGGTCAGGACTTTGACTTGGCCATTCCAAAACATGAACTTTATTCTTCTTTAACCATTCTTTGGTAGAATGGCTTGTGTGCTTAGGGTCGTTGTCTTGCTGCATGACCCACCTTCTCTTGAGATTCAGTTCATGAACAGATGTCCTGACATTTCCCTTTAGAATTCTCTG
>JAJAGP010002476.1:63700-78514 GCA_025084515.1 Ancistrus triradiatus | reverse complement strand
GGACTGAATGTTTTCCATTACTGCAAACACAATGAACAACAGAGCTTACAGCAATTACATGTGTATGCTCCAATACAACCTTTGTGTTGAAGGTTTTGTCCCTCAGGCGTGTCATTCTACTCTGTAACCTACTTCTCCGCAAAATAAACCCATGATTTACGACATTCCAGACACGCCCCTATTCTAGGCTTACAGGAAAAAATTTCCAGCTCATAACTATAACACAGTGGCATTAATGTGCTCTCATAATTAGGATATTTCCGGCAGGGTGTTCAGGTGGCATTATATATCTTAAAGCATCTCTGTGATTACATCAGGGGTTTTCTGCAACATCTTTAAATAGCTGGTGTGGTTGCAGGTGTTTATTTCAGCCCATCTGAAGGACAAGAACAGTTGATTAAACAGGTGGAAAACAGATGACAGGGACTGTGCTGGTGCAGTGATTAAAGTACTTGACTACTGACCCGAAGCTTCAGGGTTTAACTGCTTGGATTGTACCTTGTAAAATCCAATCAGTTCCAAAACACAGTTTTAAATCGCTCCGAATAAGTGTGTCTGGCATGATTAAATGTACTTCCTCTGTCCAGTGTTCCCATACTGCCTCAATAATATTCAGGTCTGGACCGGAGTTTTTCTTTTTTTTTTTTCTTTTTTTTTTAATGCTGCATACAAACTGTATTTTCTGGTTGTATTCTAATAAAGAGACTGAGAAATAATTATACATGGTCATTAAACCACTGAGTGTGTTTACATGCACTTAATAATCCGATAACTGCAGAAAATCAGAGGTGCTGCGTTCAATTCCCGAGTTGCCAGATCCCACAAGAGAATCCCGCAAATAAAGTCAAAAGAGGCAAAGTCCCTAAGAACAGGTGGACATGGCAACCACGTTTCTTCACAAATGAAATCAGGCAACTAATAAACACGCTACGAGTAATCCAAATACTGGGATAATATCCAGCTCTTTATCAAATTACTTAATCTGATTTTTACAACATACTATGCTGTATACATGACCACCTAAATAATCAGATAATTTGACTACAGTCTGATGCATGTAAACGCAGTCAGTATTTAGTGTGACCTCCCTTGGCACGAAGAACATCATGAACTCTTTTGGGATGACTCCTGAAGTTTTCTGAAGTAATCTTCTAGTATATTATACCAAAATATAAGTATAGTCTTCATCATACGCCTCTTTCAGCACTTCCCACAGTTCGTATTTAGATATAGGCTGTCTTTTGTTTCTTTCTCTGTCTCTATGTTATTCAGGTCTGGACCTTTTTTCAGCTTTTTTAATACTGCATACAAATTTCCTGTATTTGGACTTTCTGTCTGTATTCTATTAAAGAGACTGTGAAAGAATTATATTTGGTCACTACACCATTGCTAAGACAACAAATCTAATGGTGGCCTAAGACTTTTCCACAGTACTGTAAATGCAGCTGCTGCTTAGTTTTGGTTGTAGCAACATAAGACCTTCATATACACTGCCTGGCCAAATAAAGGTCACCACCTGGACATAACTAAGCAAATAGTTAAATACTTAAGAGAGCCTCCCATCGGATAATTATTGCATTGGTGATGATGTTTCAGCTGGCAACAAGTTATTAAACCCTAACTGATGCAGTGAGTAGCTTCTCATTTGTTAAACAACCATGTCTAAAGACATCCTGTGGTCGTGGAAAAGATGTTCATCTGTTTCCGAAGGGTCAAATTATGAAAGAGTGGTTCAGGGAGCGTGAGATCATTATCACACATGGATTGGCCACCACAGAGTCCAGACCTGAACCCCATTGACAATCTTTGGGATGTGCAGGAGAAGACTCTGTGCAGTGGAACAAATCTGCCATCATCAATACAAGATCTTGGGGAAAAACTAATGCTACTCTGGACAGAAATACATGTTGGGGCATTGCAGAAGCTTGTGGAAACGATGCCATAATCAAAGCTAAAGGCAGTCCAAGAAAATATTAGAGTGTGTGACCTTTTCATTATTTACATCATTATTATTGGATCTGAACAGAACCCTAAAAGAACGTAATCCTCTATTTAATAAGGGGCAAAGAAGCTTCAGCCAGTGGTCACCAATCATATGAGTGAAGGCGCTCTCTTTATCCCGAAACCAATGTCCCAAAACATCTTCAGTCGAAAATGATGAGGGAGAGAGAACGTTTCCTCAGTACGCATGTTTTCAGTAGAAAAACGTGACACCATGTGTAACAGGTTGACATTATTTGCAGTGCATTATGGCAACCGAGGCGTTTTCCTTCATAAACTACAAACATGATTCATCTTACAGCTCGTAATGATGACCAACAGCCACATTTTTGCAATTATTTTGTTTTAGCTTCTAAAATCGCAGTGTTTTAATTTAACAGCATTTCGGATGTTTATTACTATTCCTTATAATTATTACTACACAGGTTTTTAAACACATTCTTGATTAGATTCATGCTTGCCTCCTGAGTGCCTACATGCCTTGGAAGATTAAGTAAATTTTGTAAACACAGCCAAGTGAGCATCAACAGTAATCTCCTTTTCCATCGGCTACTACGCAAACAAGCCAGACCAAAGTACAGAGATTAAGAGATACACTCAGGATCTGTGCGTTCTCTTCTCCAATAGTGGAGGATGGACCCGCTCCAGCCGTGAGGGTGTCTAGCCGCAACTGTTTCAACATACAGACCTCGCTTACATCTGCTTTCTAGACACGTGGGCACGATGTGGTCTCCAAATCAAAACTGGAGGCGCACTAAGGATTATAAGTTTTAATGTATAATTACCTTGATAAATCTTACACAAGACGCTTTTTGAAAAGCATTCAAAAAAGTTTACAAGAAGGGGTGTCACCTGAGCCGAGGTTTTGTGTTTTTTTTTTAAACATTTTAACATGCAGTTTCTTAGAAACCAATTTTCTTCATAAATTTAGTGGACAAAATAAGTACAGTACTGTGCTAAAGTCTTAAGCCACCATTAGATTAGATATATCATTATTTTAGCAACGGTATAATGACCATATATAATTATTTTTCAATCTCTTTCTTAGAATACAACCAGAAAAGAGAAGTGCATGCAGTATTAAAATACTGGAAAAAAAACAAATATATAGTGTGACCTCCTCTTACACTTGAGCAATAGCAGTATCTGGCAGCTCCATCAGAATGCCAACCCTTCTTGACCTTTTCAGAAGTGGAACAGGCCAAGATAGGCTAAAGCTCACAAAGATTGGAATGAAGATCAGTGGAAAAGAGTAACGGTCTTTGGGCCTAGATGCTATTTGAAAAGCATTCAAAAAAAGTTTACTAGAGATGTCACCTGAGCCAAGTTTTTTTTTTTTTAACATTTTAACATTAATTTTTTTCCTAACAAATTTGGTGGACAAAATATATAATGTACTGTGCTAAAGTCTTAAGCCATCATTAAATTAGATATACCATTGTTTTAGCAATGGTGTAATGACCATATATAATTATTTTTCCGTCTCTTTCTTAGAATACAACCAGAAGAGAGAGGAAATGTGCATGCAGTATTAAAATACTGGAAAAAAAAAACAGGTTCTATAGACTACAACGGCAAATATATAGTGTGACCTCCCCTTACACTTGAGCAATAGCAGTATCTGGCAGCTCCATCGGAATGCCAACCCTTCTTGACCTTTTCAGAAGCGGAACAGGCCAAGATAGGCTAAAGCTCACAAAGACTGGAATGAAGATCAGTGGAAAAGAGTACTATGGAGAGATGAATCCAAGTTTGAAATCCTTGAGTCCAACTGCCGGCAATATGTTACTTATGGTCATTACACCTAAGACTTTTGCACAGCACTGTATGTAACCAAGAAACTGGCTACAACGGGTGAATGAATACATTGTTAACAGAGTTGCAATGTCTACTCAAGAATGCCGTTTTTAATATTGGGAAACGTCTCTGTGGGATTGAGCTCTTGGTTTTTGCTAAATAGAAAAGCATGCAAAAAAACCTCAGTGGTTGACGCTCCACATTACAGTAGACAAGTCTGGAAGGGTTGCACAACTGTCGCTTTAAGACAGACAAGTGTTTCATAAACAAATCCTTCATCAGCGCTCACAGGATGCTGCCTACGGATGCTAGTGGCTGGACATTTTTGGTTCCTTTATCTTCCATAAAGCAGTATCATCTGAGGTGTTTAACTCCAGCAGCACTGCTGTGTCTGATCCACTCATACCAGCACAACACACACCAACTCCACCACCATATCAGTGTCACTGCAGTGCTGAGAATGATCCACCCAAACAGTACCGTATCTGTGCTGTAGGGGTCCTGACCATTAGAGAATAAAGTAAATGGGATGAACAAAGTATGTAGAGAAACAGATGGAATCTGTACTTGTAGAACTATAAAGTGCAGTGACCACTACAAGTTAAATAAAGAAGAAGCAGAATATGAACTGAACAATACTAAATGCCTAGGACTGGTGAACAGTGCTGCACTGCAGTTCTTTTACAGACATTACCCTAGGGCTGGGCAATTCATCAAAAATTCATCGAAACCGACATTCAGATCCTATTCTACAGACTACAAGCTATTGGGTGAAGCAAGTTTACCTCAACCTGAAAGTTGCAATGCAGAAAGGAGTGCATGTGTTTACTGGAAATGACAAGGAAGTGCTTTAATGCCTTATTGAGACATGACAAGGAAGTGTAGACATGTTTTTAAAACCTTTAATGGATGCTTGTAACTATGTGCAAATTGATAAGAAACATTTTCTTACCTGTGCTTTACACCAGGTAGGGGAGGTTTGGGCGGAGCTTGTTCTTCCTCAGAAATGTCCGTTAAGCTATCGGTGGGTGTTTCCACAGGCATGGTCTTACTCAGGATCTCTTTCTCTCTCTCGGTAAGAGGGATTTCGCACATGCTGAGAAGGAGAGAAGGCAGAGGCCATAACACGGAAACAATGAGTGTGTTTACATGCACTTGATAATCTGATAACTGCAGAAAGTCAGATTTTGTCAGTAATCCAGTCAAGGAGTTTACATGCACTTGAGTAATCAGATAATGGAAAACCTGTGGGTTTACATGACTCGGGCAGTAATCGGATTTCTACTTTGCAACCAGCCAATAATGTCACAGAAAGATGTGAGGTCAGCTTCAAGTTTTAACATTAAGTAATCAAATTCATATTTACTTGAGTATATATTCCGTTTCAAACACTCCACAAAGTGTTCGGTAGGCGTTTAGCGGATGGCGAGTTTAATTGCAGGGTTGCCAGATCCCACGAGAGAACACCCCTGCCTGGTCGATATAAATAAGCTGAACAGAAAGGATATCTCTAAGAACAAGTGGACCTGATGCACAGATCGCCAAATCCGTTTGAAATCGGGTAGCAGGTATACATGCTATGAGTAATCCAATTACTGGGGTAAAATCCAGCTCTCTTTATCAAATTACTTAATGTGATTTCTAGCTCAGAGTATGCATGACCACTTGAAGTAACAGATAACTGCAGAAATCCATCTAGAATCGGATTATTAAGTGTGTGTATACGCCCAACCTGGTAATGGTGAATATGGTAACACAGTACTAAGCAAAACCTCGAACCTCAGGTGAACCTAAACCCACATGGACGCAAACCTGTTCTTTAAAATGTTAGAGACCATGGTGATAGGGTACAGGCATTCACCATTTAATAACCATCCAATCAATGTCTGTTTATACTTTATACTTAAACATTTAGCACATTTTTTTTCACCCTTCTGGAATTGAAACTTGCAATCGCTAAGAGCCGGAATCAATAGGCAGAATTGTAATCAGAATCAATAAAAACACACGTAACTAAAGACACTGAAAGTGGCATACCTCGTCTCTTTGTTCACAGGGAGTGCTGGCTTGTTAGGAGACGTTGGCGATGGCTGCTCATGTTTTTCAATGGTGAGCTTGACCAATTCCTGCACACACAAAAAAATATACATGTTTTGTATGCAACCTAATGTCCCCTCCAAAATACTAAATACAGTGGTGCTTGAAAGTTTATGAACATTTTAGAATTTTCTACATTTTTGCATGATTATGACCTAAAACATCATCAAAGATTTTCACACAAATCTTTAAAGTACATAAAGAGAACCCAGTTATACAAATACGACAAAAATATATACTTAGTCATTTATTTATTGAGGAAAACGACCCAATATTACATATTAGTGAGTGACAAAAGTATGTGAACCTTTGCTTTCAGTATCTGATGTGACCCCTCTGTGCAGCAATAACTGCAACTAAACGTTTCCTGTAACTGTTAATCAGTCCTGCACACCGGCTTGGAGGAATTTTAGCCCAGTCCTCTGTACAGAACAGCTTCAGCTCTGGGATGTTGGTGGGTTTCCTCACATTAGCTGCTCGCTTCAGGTCCTTCCTCAACATTTAGATTGGATTACGGTCAGGACTTTGACTTGGCCATTCCAAAACATGAACTTTATTCTTCTTTAACCATTCTTTGGTAGAACGACTTAGGGTCGTTGTCTTGCTGCATGACCCACCTTCTCCTGAGATTCAGTTCATGGACAGATGTCCTGACATTTCCCTTTAGAATTATCTGATATCATTCAGAATTCCATTGTTCCTTCATTGAATGGAAAGCCTTCCTGGCCCAGATGCAGCACAAAACAGGCCAAACCATGATACTACCACCAACCACCACCATGTTTCACATATGGGATAAGGTTCTTGGCAGGAAATGCAGTTTTCCCTTTCTCCAAAGCAAATGCTTTGCTTTTTAAAAACCAAAAAAGTTTCTATTTTGGTCTCAATCTGTCCACAAAACATTCTTTAATAGCCTTCTGGCTTGTCCACGTGATCCTTTAAGCAAACTGCAGCGAGCAGCAATGTTCTTTTTGGAGAGCAGTGGCCTTTCTCCTTGCAGCCCCCATTGTTTTTCAGTGTTCCTCTGAATTGGTGGAACTCATGAACATTAATCCATTAGTGCAAACTCTTTATAAGATGGTTTTGTAACCTTTTCCATCCTATGAGCAATCAACACTCTTTTTTCTTAGTCTTCCTCAGAAATCTCCTTTGTTTGTACCATGATCACTTCCACAAACAATGTTGTGAAGAGCAGACTTGTGAATAGTTTCCTGTTTCTTTAAAATAAAACAGGGGCCCACTCACACTGATTGTCATGCCCCATTGATTGAAAAAAACACCTGATTCTAATTTCACCTTCAAATTAACTGCCAATCCTAGAGGTTCACATACTTCTGCCACTCACTAATATGTAATATTGGATCATTTTCCTCAATAAATAAATGACTAAGTATAATATTTTTGTCTCATTTGTTTAACTTTATTCTCTTTATCTACTTTTAGGACTTGTGTTAAAATCTGATGATGTTTTAGGTCATATTTATGCAGAAATCTAGAAAATTCTAAAGGGTTCACAAACATTCAAGCACCACTGTATATCATTTAATCCTAAATGCAACCTGTATAAAGCACAACCTCATACCTTCACTCCATCCAGCACAGCCTTGATCACTGCAGTTACTGTCGTCACGGTTTCTTTGTCGCTAAGGTCAACGCCCTCAAGCATGACCTGGTCGGCCCATCGTATGAGATTAGCCAAACTCTGACACACACGGTTATGACAGGAAGATATTGCAGAGCTAGAGAGAGAGAGAGAGAGAGAGAGAGAGAGAGAGAGAGAGAGAGAGAGAGAGAGAGAGAGAAATGATGCTCATGTGACTTTAAATAAACAAACACAGTAAATTCAATCCAGCAAACATGACTGTACACACTGTATGGACAAAAGTATTGGGACACCTCTTAATTACTGAATTCAGACATTTCATTTCCCATTGGCACAGGCATAAAAAATCAAAGCACCTAGTATGCAGTCTGCCTTTACAAACATGACAAACTACAACGGAGATTGGAAGCCAGGCCCTCTCATCCTATGTCGGTGTCTGACTTCACAAAAGCTCTTCTGGATGAATGGGCAACAATTCCCACAGGCACAGTCCAAAATCTTGTAGAAAACCTTCCCAGAAGAGTAGAAGCTCTTTTAGCAGGAAACTCCATGGATCTATTGATTTAGAATGGGATGTCAAAAGCTCCTGTAGCTGTAATGTGTAGGTGTCCTGATACTTTTGTCCATATAGTGCAAACGTTCTCACAGTGACATTTGAAAATCTGCAAACTCCATATTAATGCCTATGGATTTAGAATGGGATGTCAAAAGCTCCTGTAGGTGTAATGTGTAGGCGTCCCGATACTTTTGTCCACAGTGTTAACGTTCTCACAGTGACATTTGAAATGAAAATCAGATTTTGGTTTTAAGTTACTCCGGTTAGAGACGCACAATTATTAAGATACACTAATATACACTCCTCACAAATACAGTAATACAAAGGTGCATGTCTGTGTGCATGTGCTATTATTACAGCACAATTATTGTGGATGTTTAGAAGATGTTCAGCTCTTTCAGACATGCACCGACCTGAGGAAACACACATCACCATGTACTACACACGTCACGTATTTAACAAATGGCCCCACGATTATAGGGATATACATCAAATATGACCTTAAAGGAACATTTGGCTTTACTGACATAAAGCATTTCTGTCTGATCTCGAAGGGCAAAGTAAAAAATAAGTGCATTAATCTTAAAACAGCAATGGACGGCTGAAAGAACTGCCCAAACCCAAACTCATACCTGTGTTGGATCCTCGCTTCCACCTGCATGAGTGGCAGAATCGCCTCCAGCACTTTGCTGGCAGAACCGGGCAGCATCTGCAACACCTTTGTGTCAACAGGCATTTTGTCCACGATGGTCTTGAAATATCGCAGAGCACTCACCACTTCCTTTTCCTGCTCCTCCAATCGGCTCACCTTCTGCACAAATTAATGTTGAACAGGACTCCTTTATGATTTCAATAGCCCACATACAGTATTTAAACTCACCAACAGTGTGCATTTTGAGAGCAAATTTTGATATAGTTTTAGTCATACTCTTCTGACTAAAATGTAATTTAGTTTTAGTCATAATATAGTCATTTGAATTGTTTTTAATTTTAGTATAGTTTTCATCGACTAATTATAATACGATTATGTCGATTAAATCTACAGTAGTTTAGGCTGACTAATATATGGAATGCAAACGTTGCAATACGTAAATGCTTTTTTAACATTTTCCTATTAAGATGAAACATCTACATGCATGCATTGATAATAAAAGTATACATTAAAGTGGTTATTACTCAATTTCCACTACAGATCTGCTTCACACTCGGTGTGGACATTCAGCAGATATTCTAGAATAGAATCCAGTTGGAATAAATTATATATTATAATATCTAACAGAGATATAAGCTCAGGTCTATATGCATGCATTATAATACAATGGGGTAAAAAAGTATTTAGTCAGCCACTGATTGTGCAAGGACTCCTTGAGAGAGGTCTGTAATTTATCATCATAGGTACACTTCAACTATGAGAAACAAAATGAGAAAAAAAAATCCAGGAAATCACCATGTAGGATTTTTACAGAATTTAACTGTAAATCATGGTGGAAAATAAGTATTTGGTCACCCACAAACAAACAAGATTTCTGACTCTCACAGACCTATAACAACTTCTGTCTTCCACTCGATGCCTGTATTAATGGCACCTGTTTGACCTCGTTATCTGTATAAAAGACACCTGTCCACAGCCTCAAACAGTCAGACTCCAAACCCAACCATGGCCAAGACCAAAGAGCTGTTGAAGGACACCACGAAGAAAATTGTAGAGCTGCACCAGGCTGGGAAGAGTGAATCTACAATAGGCAAGCAGGTTGGTGTGAATAAATCAACTGTGGGAGCAACTTAAGAAATGTAAGACATACAGACCATTGATAATCTTTCCCTCCATCTGGGGCCCCACTCAGATCCATCTCGTGGGTCAAAGATCATGAGAACAGTGAGCAAAAATCCCAGAACTAGACGGAGGGACCTGATGAATGACCTGCAGAGAGCTGGGACCAAAGTAACAAAGGCTACCATCAGTAACACACTACGCCGAGAGAGACTCAGATCCTGCAGTGCCAGGCGTGTCCCCCTGCTTAAGCCAGTACATGTCCAGGCCCATCTGAAGTTTGCCAGAGAGCATATGGATAATCCAGAAGAAGATTGGGAGATTATCATGTGGTCAGATGAAACCAAAGTAGAACTTTTTGGTAAAAACTCATCTGGAGGAAAAAGGATGCTGAGTCGCATCCCAAGAACACCATACCTACTGTCAAGCATGGAGGTGGAAACATCATGCTTTGGAGCTGTTTTTCTGCAGAGGGGACAGGACGACTGATCTGTGTTAAGGGAAGAATGAACGGGGCCATGTATCGTGAGATTTTAAGCCAAACTATCCTTCCATCAATGAGAGCATTGAAGATGGAACGTGGCTGGGTCTACCAGCATGACAATGATCCCAAATACACCACTCGGGCAACGAAGGAGTGGCTCCATAAAAAACATTTCAAGGTCTTGGAGTGGCCTAGCTCAACCCCATAGAAAATTTGTGGAGGGAGTTGAAAGTCCGTCTTGCCCCAAAACATCAGTGCCCTAGAGGAGATCTTCATGGAGGAATGGGCCAATATACCAGCTACAATGTGTGCCAATCTGGTGAAGACTTACAGGAAACGTTTGACCTCTGTCATTGCCAACAAAGGTTATGTTACAAAGTATTGAGTTAAACTTTTGTTATTGACCAAATACTTTTTTCCACCATGATTTACAAATAAATTCTTCAATCCTACGATGTTATTTCCTGGATTATTTTTCCTCATTTCCACGTCACGAACGGAAAACATATTTTAATCCCTACTTTATTTGCATTTAGAGGCTGATAGCTTGAGTGCAGTTTCAGGACGACTTGTCTGTAGATGTCGTTTAGACTTTGATATTTTTACCGGAGATGGCGCCCCACACGGTTTACAAAGAGTCTTGTTTTCCTTGATATCAAATGAGGAATGTGTCCATATATCGACTCTCCTCTTTCTCTCAGGTGTTGAAATTGTAAAGCTAGTACGATCTTCCCGGGGTCAGATCAAACGTCTGCGTCTTATCGCATTACTGATTGGATCGCTCCCCAACTCATCCCGCCTTTCCACTTTTCTCAAGTTATGATTGGATCTTTTCCTAACTTGCCAGATCTGAATGGATGTCGTCTTCGGCAAACATTTTTGTCTCGTTTTTATTCATTGACAAAAGTGTCCATTCATATCGTCCTAGTTATTCTCGTTTTTCATTAATTTTAGTTTAGTCATGGTCTCGTTTTCATTAGAAAAAAAGGGTCGCTGACGAAAACTATGACGAAAATCACTCGTCAACAAAATGAACACTGCTCACCAATCACTTTCCTAGGTACACCTCCTTGTTTCTACACTCGCTGTCTATTTTCAGTTCCACTTCTCAAAATAGCCGCACTTTGTATTTCTACAATTAATAGACTAATAATTTGTGTCCTCCAAGTACTTTGTTCCCTTTACTCTGTTCTCCTAATGGTCCAAGCGACCACAGATAAGTACTGTTGGGGTGGCGGATCATTCTCAGCACTGCAGTGACACGCAGCAGCGGTGGCTTTCACGTGTTTGGTTTGCGGACTATTTTTCTTTCGGTCTAGCACTTACCACGAGTGTGCCCTCCACAGCCACTGGCGGTTCCTGATCCAATCGTACCGCTCAACCCACAGTCAGTGTCACTGCATTGGCTGAGAATGATCCACCACCAAATAGGACCTGATCTTTTGTGGGTCCTGACCTTAGAGAACAGAGTAATGGACAACAAATTAGAGAAACGATGGACTAAAGTTTGGTAAGTGTAGAAACTCCAAAGTGCTCCTTTGGGGTAAGTGAAGTGGATAAAATGGACAGTGATCTAGTAAAGGGAAGATGGTAACCACATTGCAGAAAATAAATATGAAAAAGTGCTTGGAGTTTTAGCAGGTTTCTTCTTTAGTACTGCACTAAAAATGCATCATATGTCGTAGAGCAGCGATTACAGTTGGTTAAAAACAGATGTGTAATCCAACTAGTGCAACTCAAGAGCTTGTGAATAATGTTTGGTTGATTAAAATTGACATCCCGTTTACAGACCTAGAGTTGTGGAGAAGTTCAGTAGAATCTGTGAAAATATCACTGCTGTTCATATGCAAAATCAGCTTAAGCGTCAAGATGACCCTTTTATAGAATTATGAGCATTTAAGTACGGATTATATTAAAGAAACTTGGGAGTTCTAGTATTACTTGCAAATGAAGAATTTATTCAGACTCAGCGCAAACAACTGCACATAACATCTACCGCACTATAAAGAGCTGTGTGTACGCAGGACTGACGTGCATGTGCGCACACGTGTTTACACAAGAACTAGGCTGGGTCAGGTTTAAGTAAGCGTCTGGGTCTGATTCTGTAATTTACTGTATTATGGACACTGGCTGGCCACTTCATTAGGTACACCTGTTCAACTGCCTGTTAACACAAAGATCTAATCAGCCAATCACATGGTAGAAACTTAATGCGTTTTAGGCAGGTAGACATGGTCAAGTTCAAACCGAGCAACAGAATGGAAACAGAGATGATTTAAGTGACTTTGAAGGTGGCATGGTTGTTGGTGCGAGACGGGCTGGTGTGAGTATTTCAGAACTGCTGATTCTACTGGGATTTCACACACAGCCCCATCTCTAGAAGGGTTTTATCTAGAGTGGTAACAAAAAGAGAAAATATCCAGTAAGCACAAATGCCTTGCTGATGCCAGAGATCAGAGGAGAATGGCAGAAGTTCAATCAGTTCGGAAGGAAAAAGCGAGTGCAACCCGGTACTAGCAAGGTGTACCTAATAAAGTGGCCAGTCAGCGCATATGGTTAATTAAAAAGTTTATCCTTCTTCCATTGTGAATTGATCAATAGCTTCATCAAGTTTGTCAATTAAGATCCAGAAGTGCGACCATGAGATCACCAGCATGTTTCCATCACGCAACCATTAGCATTCAAAACCTGATTTGTTGATTCAGCTCTTCTTAATTATGCTGAATCTTAAATAAAGCTGTAGGCTTTCTCGCAGCTTCATAAAGTCCTAACCAATCAGAGCGCAAGCTTAGCTTTATTACCTAAAGATTCGGTGCTGCAGTTGAGAACAGTGCCTTTCCTGCTCATCTGCCGAACGTATTGTAATCCTGTGGTGACGCCATCTTTTCCAGTCCTCGTATCATTACTATATAGAGGAAAATAACTTCCCTCCCCTCCCCCGGTTTCACTGAGGACGCATTTCCAACTAATCTTTCCCATCGAGGACACAAGAACCTACAGTACAGTGACACTTCATATTGGACTAACTGTCCCAAATCGCTCATTACTTACTCCATTAGATTCAATATTTATATTACTATTTTATATAAAGGAGGAGTCTTGGTCCTCCCAAGGTTTCTTCCTATAACACTCAGGGAGTTTTTCCTTGCCACTGTCACCCTAGGCTTGTTCAATTTGGGATTGGACGTAGTTATTAGGAGATAATCTAAACTTGTAAAGTTGCTTTGAGACAATGCTCCATTGTAAAATGCGCTATATAAATATATCTGACTTGACTATATCCTATAGTTTTTTTAATTCTCTTTTATAATACTCTATATAATTTTGACTTTATTTCATCTTAGCCTATATATTATTCTATTCAAATCTGAAGTAGCATATTTTCTGTACATATACTCTTTAATTCCAGGCTGCCCAAGGAGGATAAGTCCGTATTTGAGACTTGGTCCTCCCAAGGTTTCTTCCCTATAACGTTTGGGCAGTTTTTCCTTGCCACTGTCACCTCAGGCTTGCTCGAATAGGGCTTTGAGCCAATATTGTTTGAGACAATGCTGTGTTGCAAAAGCGCTATATCAGTAAATGTGACTTGACTTGCCCTGCCTATTCCGGAGAGAAACTCCTAAACTGCTGCTCAAATTTTTCATCCTTTCACTTCCAGGAAAAAACTTAACCAGATGAATCCAATAGATGGAGAGATTAAATACAACAAGTAGTGGTGTGATTCTTTGAAATGAAAATGAATACACCGACTCAATCTATTAATGAAATAATTGTTAGTAAATATCTTTAGCCTTCTCTGAAAGCCTAACATTAAGAAATCCGATAGAGAGCTGGATTTTATTCCGGTAATCGGATTACTCAGTGCATGAATACGAATAACCCGATTACAAATTGGTGTTTTCAGTCTGCGCATGTGCGTGAGCCTTCCCCGCGGTTGCCAGGTCCGCATATTCTTGGCCACTTTTTCCATTGACTTTAGCAGGATTTTTATTTTTTTCCCCCTGCTCGATCTGGAAACTCTGGAACGAAACGGCTATCAAACACTTCATGGAAACGCAGTATATACTCGAGAAAATGAACAATTTGATTTTAATATTAAAGTTTGAAGGTCATGTCACATCTTTCTATGAGATTATTGGCTGGTTGCAAAATAAAAACCCGATTACTGCCCGACTCATGTAAACCCAGAGTTTCCCCAATATCAAGTGCATGTATACTCGATCAGATTGCTGACAAAATCAGATTTTTCGCAGTTATCGGATTATTAAGTGCATGTAAACGCGCTCAATGGAATCGGTGCATTGTTGTACAGTCTGTGTGGCATTCAGTAACGCTGATTAGAATCATGTGCAAAGAGAAAGTCTGAGAAGAATCAGTGTCTTTTGTGTACAGTAGATTTAAAGATATAAGACTTAGTAGGACGTGTTCAGGGTTTGAGCACTTTGTGCAGACTTTTCACTGAACGGTGCTGGAGGACAGTTTGTGTACAGTGTGTTTGGAACACA
>JAJAGP010002476.1:32500-63600 GCA_025084515.1 Ancistrus triradiatus | reverse complement strand
AAAATATCCAGTAAGCACAAATGCCTTGCTGATGCCAGAGATCAGAGGAGAATGGCAGAAGTTCAATCAGTTCGGAAGGAAAAAGCGAGTGCAACCCGGTACTAGCAAGGTGTACCTAATAAAGTGGCCAGTCAGCGCATATGGTTAATTAAAAAGTTTATCCTTCTTCCATTGTGAGTTGATCAATAGCTTCATCAAGTTTGTCAATTAAGATCCAGAAGTGCGACCATGAGATCATGCATGTTTCCATCACGCAACCATTAGCATTCAAAACCTGATTTGTTGATTCAGCTCTTCTTAATTATGCTGAATCTTAAATAAAGCTGTAGGCTTTCTCGCAGCTTCATAAAGTCCTAACCAATCAGAGCGCAAGCTTAGCTTTATTACCTAAAGATTCGGTGCTGCAGTTGAGAACAGTGCCTTTCCTGCTCATCTGCCTAACGTATTGTAATCCTGTGGTGACGCCATCTTTTCCAGTCCTCGTATCATTACTATATAGAGGAAAATAACTTCCCTCCCCTCCCCCGGTTTCGCTGAGGACGCATTTCCAACTAATCTTTCCCATCGAGGACACAAGAACCTACAGTGATGCTTCATATTGGACTAACTGTCTCAAATCGCTCATTACTTACTCCATTAGATTCAATATTTATATTACCATTTTATATAAAGGAGGAGTCTTGGTCCACCCAAGGTTTCTTGCTATAACACTCAGGGAGTTTTTCCCTTGCCACTGTCGCCCTAGGCTTGCTCAATTTGGGATTGGTCGTAGTTATTAGGAGATAATCTAAACTTGTAAAGTTGCTTTGAGACAATGCTCCATTGTAAAAAGCGCTATATAAATATATCTGACTTGACTTGACTATATCCTATAGTTTTTTTATTCTCTTTTATAATACTCTATATAATTTTGACTTTATTTCATCTTAGCCTATATATTATTCTATTCAAATCTGAAGTAGCAATTTTCTGTACATATACTCTTTAATTACAGGCTGCCCAAGGAGAATGGGTCCGTATTTGAGACTTGGTCCTCCCAAGGTTTCTTCCCTATAATGTTTGGGGAGTTTTTCCTTGCCACTGTCACATCAGGCACCTCAAATGGGGCTTTGAGACAATGCTTTGTGGTAAAAGTGCTATATCAATAAATGTGACTTGACTTGCCCTGCCTATTCCGGAGAGAAACTCCTAAACTGCTGCTCAAATTTTTCATCCTTTCAATTCCAGGAAAAAATCTAACCAGATGAATCCAATAGATGGAGAGATTAGATACAACAAGTAGTGGTGTGATTCTTTGAAATGAAAATGAATACACCGACTCAATCTATTAATGAAATAATTGTTAGTAAATATCTTTAGCCTTCTCTGAAAGCCTAAGATTAAGAAATCCGATAAAGAGAGCTGGATTTTACTCTGGTAACCGGATTACTCGGTGCATGAATACGAGTGTTTTCAATCTGCGCATGTGCATGAGCCTTCCCTGCGGTTGCCAGGTCCGCATATTCTTGGCCACTTTTTCCATTGACTTTAGCAGGATTTTTATTTTTTTCCCCCGCTCGAACTGGAAACTCTGGAACGAAACGTCTATCAAACACTTCATGGAAACGCAGTATATACTCGAAAAAATGAACAATTTGATTTTAATATTAAAGTTTGAAGGTCATGTCACATCTTTCTATGACATTATTGGCTGGTTGCAAAATAAAAACCCGATTACTGCCCGAGTCATGTAAACCCAGAGTTTCCCCAATATCAAGTGCATGTATACTCGATCAGATTGCTGACAAAATCAGAATTTTCGCAGTTATCGGATTATTAAGTGCATGTAAACGCGCTCAATGGAATCAGTGCATTGTTGTACAGTCTGTGTGGCATTCAGTAACGCTGATTAGAATCATGTAAAGTCTGAGAAGAATCAGTGTCTTTTGTGTACAGTAGATTTAAAGATATAAGACTTAGTAGGACGTGTTCAGGGTTTGAGCACTTTGTGCAGACTTTTCACTGAACGGTGCTGGAGGACAGTTTGTGTACAGTGTGTTTGGAACACATGACTGCACAGTCCAAACAGATGTGGTAGAAGACTTGACTGTGACTGGGATTAATGAAGCTGGTGTGTGTCGGTGTGTAGACAGATTTGTGTAGGATTAGCGACCTTGTTGACAGGTTTCTCTGTGCTCTTGATTGCTGGCTCAGGTGTGCTCTGTTTGCCCTTCTTGGATGGTGTGCGCTTGATCTTGGGTGAATGGAACTTGTCCATCAGCTTCATGGTGAAGGACGAGATATGAGACCTCTGAGAGTCTGAAAACAACAGAGAACAGAAAGGGGTAAGAGGAGGAAAAGGGGATGAAGGGTGTGTATAGACATCAAATCCAACTATGCACACCTGACGGTTGCAAATAGAGTCTAAACTGGTTCTCTCTCCTATGTCTGCTTCATGGCTATGTTTGGAAGGGAGGTGAGTTTGGAGACTTAAGGAGGTTATAAAAAAACTAGATAAATACAGAATGATGTCATTTCTGTCATCTGAGCAGACACCCTTATCCAGAGCGACTTGCAACTGATCAACAGTCCTACAATTCAAGCCACTGTAGGTTAAGAGTCTTGCTCATGGACCCAACAGTGGCAGCTTGGCAAAGGTGGGATTTGAACCCTGGACCTTATGGTCCAGAGTCCAGTACTTTAACCATTAGGCCACCACAGTCAAAGGCAGTGACATTCATACCTGATGCTGACAACGTGTGTTACTGAGCAGCAGTGCTTAAATTGAGCTGGATCCTGTTCTGGTGTTGTGCTGAATTCAGCACCCATGCCACCAGATGCAAGTTCTTCTAGTCTATATAAGTAAAGTAAATTCGGATTACCTCCATTTTCGAGCAAAAGACGTTGCGAGCTTGCGTGTCAGGGGATGCACCTGGTGGCAGGGGTGGCACAACACCGCATCACGACACCCTCGGTGTTCCCTTAAATCATGTATTACAAATTAAGCACTGCTGAGTAGCCCTACTGCTCATACAGTCCCGTTTACATTGTATACAAGTGTGTACTTGCAGAGTTTCTATTCATTTTATCATATCTTTTGCCCAAGAACAACTTTAACAAACGAGTGATTCGAAATGGGGGTGTGGCCAGCAGCACGGCTCTGTATTGCCGTACGCTGCAATCTGTGTAGTCAACCCTGTATTTAAGATTAATGTAACACCTACCGGCTCAACAAGGTAGAATTTCATTGCTGGTAAGACATTTCACATTTCAAGAATGGCGAGGGTGAGAGCCGAGGTTGGCGGCTTCCCAAGGTAAAGTGCGTTGAGGGAAATCCGTCCAGCCATGACAGGTGGTCAGAGATGAGTTTGGCAAGATTTAAGGGGGGGCGAGATAACGAGGTTAGACTGGAAGTAGCTGGAGAAGTTGAGGTAGATACAAAAGAAGATGTGATATCGCATGATTAAATTCATCGGTGACTTGTCCCCACCAGTGTGAACGTAGTGTTATGCTACAGTAAACTGCAAGCTTATGATGTCATCTTGTTGCTCCTCTTCAGATTATTCAACAAGACAGTAGCTGATGGAAACACACTGTTCTGGTCACTTTCTTTTTTGTCTTAGACAAGACAGAATTACAAAAAGGAAGTTCATACTCTGCTGAACTAGGGCATCATTCATGGGAAGGAAATGTGGCGACGCTGTCACCACACACACACACACACATAGCCAGCCACAGAGAAACTTCCCACTGTGAGCTAGAGTGAAGTTGGCAGACTCAAGCCTAGTTCACAATACAGATCTCAGAACTTCTATACACTTGTGTGATTCTAACTTTTAGGATCAGGATTCATGTGGTAATGAATGGGAAATGTGGGGAAAAGAACCCCCTTGTGCACCAATAACCACAACTAAATGTTTCCGTGACTGTTGGTCAGTCCTGCACACCAGCCTGGACGAGTTTTAGTTCATTACTCTGCACAGAACAGCTTCAACTCTGGGATGTTGGTGGGTTTCCACACATGAATTTCTACCACAACCTTTTTACTTCCACAGGAATTTTCACACCGAGTCTGATTTTTACATGCAAAAAAAAACGCATGACAAGTTTTGAAAATTATTGTACATTAACACCGTCCTTCACAACTGGAGACAACGCTGCGTCAAATTTTTAAATCAGAGCCTGTTCTAATTTCTGCGTTGTTCGGAATCGTTCAATCCGAGCTCGGTTGTCAGGCAGAACAGCTCATCCTACTAGTAGCAGAGCACAAGAGCTTATATCCTATAGCAACGCTGACTATAAAAACATAGATATTAAGAAAATATCTGGCGGAATACAGCTGAAAGGTTAGGGAACGATGGTGAAAAAATTTAACTGGCTTTATATTTATATGGCAATGTGGCAAACATTTCTATACATGTTCACACTGGTAACGTTATGTTTACCATAAGTTCCAAACTGTTAAAGGCGTTCACGATCACAAGGAGATCATCAATACCAATTCAACATATGATCAGTTTCAACTCAGCAGAACTCCGCAGTACTGGGACTGGTAATCATGGCATGTACAATTTGTCACCAATTCTTTCAGTTACCAAACATGCACTCACTAGAAACTGTTTAACAAAAATGACTAACCTGTAAAAGAAATCCCATAAACTCAAGAATACAGAGGGACGTCAGATTACTGCTCACTGTGTAAAGGGCCTTAATAATAATGCAACCTAATCAAATTATTTTCAATAATCAATTATTAAATGGTATCTATTCATTGTCAAAATTTCTTTCTGGGTTTTCATTGTTAATTAAAAGAAAAAGAGTTCCTGTTCCTGATGCTTTAGGTTT
Source organism: Ancistrus triradiatus (assembly GCA_025084515.1). NCBI lineage: Eukaryota > Metazoa > Chordata > Actinopteri > Siluriformes > Loricariidae > Ancistrus > Ancistrus triradiatus. The sequence continues at coordinate 58,776 of JAJAGP010002476.1, read as the reverse complement.
TTGCCGTGGTATCGCTTCAGAAGGTACTGTATCAAAGTCATAATTCTGATCGTGACAACACGACTTGCACTTGGAGTGACCTTTGCTGGTCGACAGAGTAACAATGCTCTTGAAATTCCTCAATTTGTACACAAGCTTCAGAGATAATTTCGCAACTTTTTCCAGCCTGATGAGAATCAGCAACTCTTTTTCTGAGGTCCTCATAAAGCTCTTTTGTTTATACAATGATACACTTACACAAACGTGTTCTGAAGATCAGACCATGACATATCCCAGTTCTTTAAATACAACAGGGCGCCCACTCACATCTGATTGAAAACACTGGACTCCAATTACACTTTCAAATTAACTTCTAATGCTAAAGGGTTACATGCTTCTGCCACTCGCTCATATGTAATAGTGGATCATTTTCTTGGGTTCTCTTTATTTACTACTAGGACTTGTTTTTAAGCCATATTCATGCAGAAACACAGAATATTCTTCAAGTTCCACAATCTTCCAGGCACCAACTAATGCAGAAACAATTGAGAAATTACTAACTGATGAATGGATGACAGACTGGCTGGATTGTAACAACAGACTAGTCTGCAAAACATGGTGCATGACCAAGCCATGCACTATAGTGGCAAGGAGGAACTGTCTACAAAAGCAGCAAAAGCAAGAACTGAAACTGTGAGGGGTTGTTATGAAACAGCAGGGTCTAATAATCATCTAAGGCACACAGGGACAGGAGAGAAGCCCTGGTGCCACGTGTGAGCTACAGGGATGCGTCTCAAACCACTAAACAGCATGTTCAGAATAGTAACAACGCAACTGGGGTAGCAGCAATTCAACATACCATTTAGTAAAAAGTAATATTTGGAACACAGCAGGTTGAGCATAGAAGCACCTTTTCTTGTACACTTTGGTGTTATGCAGCAAGTCGTGTAACACACCCTGTAATTCACTCCCTACACTTTTAGTTTAGTTCGTTTTCTTTCATTTCCAGAGTTTTTTCTCTTTACAGTCTCATTGGTCGTGCTAATGCTGGGCTTGCAACTCGTTGCTGGGTGGTGCAAACTACAAGATTTCCTTATCTAGTTGATCATCCTGTGAAGGAAGGGCAGTTATGGGGGGAGGCAGGAGTCGTCGAAGCATAATAGCCCATTTATTTGAAGTACCACTTTTATTTAATGCAACGTAGAGACAAGATATTCTAAGATATGCTAAATATTCAAAAAGGCATCGTAGCAGATCACACAAATGAATGTTGTGGGGTTTTTTGTTATTTCTTTGTGCTTTGAGTTTGGGAGTCTTGTTGAGGCCCAGGGTGTAGACAGGCGGTAGTAAAGCCTGTTTTCGAACCAGAATCAAAATCACACTCACGGGAAAACTCGGCAGTATTAACAGACTGCATGCAAACTGGGTGTAGCTGAATGATACACAATCATTCGTTTAACAGACTAGAAGTATGTGTTTATCCAATCAGCATCCTTTGGCTTTAATGAACCTTATATCAACCTTATTCATGACAGAATGACAGAAACTTAGTTGCTGACAGAAAAGAGAATCACAGTCTTGAAAAACAGAATAGTACTGTACTAAATGCTTTCATATTGTATTTGAATTAATATTATTGTTTAAAATAAAACACTATCTGCAAAGAATCTAAACTACTAAGTGACTATGGGAATGTCCTGTTAACATCCATTTTGGTTAATGACCTCTTTCACAGAACGTAATATGTGTATCTGATTCGTCATCTGATTAGGATTTGTTTTTACATTCCACTGTAGGTTTTCCTTCTGATGGAAACCTAAAGATCCACAGTTTAGTACTCTTGTGTTTTGCATGTCCCCATGTTTTTGGAGGTCAGTCCCGACAGGTGCGTTTACTTCCACCTTTAAAAAATCCGATAACTTGCAGAAAAAAATCAGATTTTCAGTAAATCCCATCAACGAGTTTATATACACTTGAATAATTAGATAATGGAGAACCTCCGGGTTTACATGACTCAGACAGTAATCGGGTTTCTACTTTGCAACCAGCCAACAATCTCATAAAAATGTGTGACAAACTTCAAACTTTAATATTAAATAGTCAAATTTGTAATTTTCTCGAGTATATACTGCGTTTCAGAGTCTCCACAAAATGTTACATAGCCGTTTTGCTGCCTTTAATTCTGTGGCGCGTTTAAATCTGGGGCTGCCAGATCCTGCAAGAAAAAAATGCCACAGTCAATGAAAAAAGGCCTTTGACCGAAATAAAGCCGGAGACCTGGCAACCGAGTCAGTTAGGCTCACGCCCATGCATAACCGAGAAAACCCGACTGAAAACAGGTAACTGGTATACATGCTATGAGCAATCCAACTACTGGAGTCAAATCCAGCTCTCTTTATAGAATTTCTTAATCAGATTTCTAGATCGGAGTAGGCTGTATACATGACCACTTGAATAATCAGAAATCCGACTACGATCGGATCATTAAGTGCATGTAAATGCACTCGCTCATTCACAGCTTCTTAGATGTACTCTACCTTCCCTACCCATATTCAGCCACATTTCTTTTCTGGGATATTCTTACCAAAAAGCAGTTAACTGCAGATTAAGGAAAATGTCTATGAAAGCTCTCATTCATATATTCATGGGACTGGATGTTGGCAAGATTCCTGGAAACATGCACTTTTTTTTGTATTGACTAACAGTAGTGTAAAAGACTGAATTGTAGCAGGAATACTGGTGGAAAAACGAATTTGTCATAAACCGTGGAGGAAATGCCACACAGGAAGTTTACTGTGTCATTTATCTGAGTTTATCCACACATCAAGCTGGTTTGGGTTTCATTACAAGACCTCATGAAAAACAATGTCTAACAATTAGAGGTCTGGTCCTGCTCTGGTTTTAGTTTGCTTTTGATTTGGACAACATATAAAATCTTTAAAATGTCTGCTACTTTTTTGTAGCACTATATAATCAATATGACCTTTGAAAGCCATTCCATAATTTAAAGGCAAGCCTATGTTTATGTGGTAATTGTACTGTGCATTAGCAATATGTTTTAGAGTTCCAGGGGGTGGGGGAGGTTGGTTTGGGGGAGCAGAAGGGGAACCCACTGTATGCATGACACACCACTGCTGAAATCACTAGTTCTCTCTTATACATGTCTATTAATACCAAAAGAAAGACATAACTGTAAAGTTAGCTGTTACCTAGAACCATCTCATTTAATGGCTGTAACAGAAGCGACTTTAACCATCAAAGTGTTAAAGGCAAAATTCAATATGTAGTAGCATGATATAATTAGAGGCCGTGTCATGGTACAGCCTAAGTAATAAAGGGTTAAGAGCCTTACCCAAGGGCTCAAGAGTGGCACCTTGGCAGTGCTAGGGCTTAACCTTACAGCCAATAGGCCAGTATTTTAACCGCTGAGCTTCCGCAGTACCTCCTCATGCAATGTGTTTATATATGTAGTCAGGATCACCGCAATGTCCAGGCCTATTCATTTGGCAGCATCTAATGTAAGGTCGCTAAAAAACTGACAGCAGTCCAATTGTTCACCGTTTTATTTTTAGAAAACCAAATGACCATAAGTCATTACATGAGCCCCATTAAATCATCCGACAGGACTGAACTTTTTTCCTCTGCTAACAGTGCAAACGTTGTAGTCCACACACAACTTTTAGACTAGGTCTCAGACACTTCCAAACTTCTATTCTGTCTTCAGAATATTACACTTACTCTAAAATATTAGTGTACGTATTCATTCCAGAGCTGTTGCATAGCCAATGACACAGGGTGCAAGGCAGGAACAACCCTAGACAGGGCGGCAATCCATTGTAGAGTCTACATATTATTATACTTAATATTTAAATATACTTAATAGGTAATTATTACATTTACATACGTTATCTCTGTTAACATTCATTTAGCTTCTGTTTATTTAAAAACTATTACTTTCTTACATATAACATCTAGGCTGCCCAAAGAGGATGGATCCCTTTTTGAGTCTTGGTCCTCCCAAAGTTTCTTCCTTATAACGTTTAGGGAGTTCTTCCTTGCCACGGGCACCCTAGACTTGCTCAACTTGGAATTGGCCTTAGATAACAGAAAATACTAAACCTGCTTTGAGACGGAGCTTCATTTGAAAAGGCACTATAGAAATAAATCTGACTTTGACTGCCCATTATAAAGATCTCCATGCAGGCTTAACCACTGTGGAATATGAAACAAATGACAGGTAATTCAGTCTCAACTTTTCTCCAGGGCAAAAAGTAATTCAGACTTTAAAAAATATATCAAAAACAACAAATAGCACTTGTGAAATATGGAAAAAACAAACACCTGGGTCCTCGTGCAAAACTAATCAACCTACATATCTACATATTTATATATCTAAAATTCGCTAAGAAATAAAAGCCGATTTTCAGACAACTGGCGTGTGTTTTTTCCCCTTGACAGATGCGTGTGCACACAGACATAACAGCGATAAGCATCACCACGCTGACAAAAACTCTCCCACAGGAGGCGAACACAAATAAACTCAGCTGCTCTGAGGAGTTTATCATAATTGGAAATTTATGGAGCACAGTCATGAGAAAGAGATTAAATAGAAGTGTGTGTGATGCTAATTTACAGTGCTAGTGGACTCCGAGAAAGACAGAGGTACAAAGAGAGAGAAAAGGAGATGGGGAGATGAAAAGATGAAAAGCAGTTTTTATTTTGTTGTGCTAGAAAGCTGACACATTGTCAAAGACAGACATAAATCGAATAAGAAAGCCTGATAAATGAATTATGAAATAAATGCAGTACGTACACCCACTGATCATTTTATTAGGTACACCCCCTTGTTTCTACACTCAACGTCTGTTTTATGAGCTTCACTTTGTAGTTCTACAATTCCAGACTGTAGTCCATCTATTTCTCTACATACTTTTAATCTCCTTTACTCTGTTCTCTAACGGTCAGGACCCCCACAGATCCAGCTGGAGATTTTAAACACCTCAGTGTCACGGCTGGACTGAAACTGGTCCACCAATCAAAAACTGTCCAGCCACCAGCACCCTATAGGCAGCATTCTGCAGCACTGCTGAAGGATTAGAAGATGACTAACAAACTGTGCAACATCAGAAAAGAGCTACTGTGTCTGACTTTACATCTACAAGCTGGAGCAACATGGTAGGTGTCCAACAGTGAGTGAACACAGCGTTTAAAGTCAGTATCCTGAAACAGTCTGATCTAAAAGCTGCATATATAGACGACCGATGCGCTGCACAACCTGCGCTCCACCAGCTTCCTTCGTTTAAAGGTACAACGAAAGACCAGAAGCGCTTGCACTTGCCTAAGCTAGAATGGCTGTTTGATAGAACGCCGAGCAGATGGACGGAGGCAACCACAAGCACTCCTAGTGCATCAGGGACGCATCACTTTTATGCAGAATGTCTGTTCAAAATTAAAGACAAGCTGCAGTTTTACATTCCACACAACATCCATTATGGCCGTCGAAACAAACCACAAAACAGCCGCATTTAATCAGGGATCTACACAGAGTATGTATTTGTGAACTGGAAATTACTACTGTACTAAAGAGTGCACTAAGATGGCATATTAAAATTGGCCGGCGTGCTGATGACAGGGATTTCCCACATAGCGGTGGGGTTTCATGTCTAGAAGATGTATCACAGTCTACTTTGGAATGCCTTAGAAAGGTATTAGGCGTAACTGAAAAAAATGCAAATGCAAAATGGCAAGTAACAACAGTAAGGGCAAACAAGTCGGACTAACAAGCAGCGAGTGAAATGCCATCCGGTGTGGTCCATTTTCTACCTGTCCATTTTGCGATGTTTTCTTTTAGTCAGTTTTCTAAAATAAAGGTAAGATATTGTACATCACAGTACACAGTTCTGTACTAAACTCCAAGATATTTTACTTAATAATTAATGTTAACTGCTAACTACTAATGTTAACTGCTTATTTGTGTACTGACAGCGTATAAGAGCAGCAGAAGTCCGTCAGAGTGTGTTTCCATGCACTTAATGATTCAATAACTGCAGAACATCCGATTTTGTCACTAATCCGATCACGAGTATACATGCACTTGAGCAATATAGTATAGAAGCTCCAGGTTTACATGACTCATGCAGTAATCGGATTTCTACTTTGCAACCAGCTAATAATCTCATAGAAATATGTGACTTCAAACTTTAACATTAAATAGACAAATTATTCATTTTCTCAAACATACACTGCGTTTCAGAGTCTCCCCAAAGTGTTCAACAGCCATTTCACTGCCTTCGATTCCGAGGTTGCCAGATCCAGCGAGAAAAAGCAGCGTGGGTCAATGAACAAAGAAGCCAAATAAAGCCAATATTTCTTTAGGAATATGCCAACCTGGCAACTGTGGGGAAAGGCTCGTGCACATGCGCAGACTAACTGGTATACATGCTGTGAGTAATCCGGGTACTGGAATAAAATCCAGCACCCTTTTTTGGATTCTCAATCTGATTTCTAGATGCTGTATACATGACCACCTGAATCATCAGATTATTCAGAATAAACTGCAGAAATCTGACACTGATCAGATTATTAAGTGCATGTAAACGCATTCATTGATTCAAAAGCTTACCAATCGAGCTTGTTAGTTCATGTTTGCACTACAGACTAACTCAGTTGATGTGCTTAGAGACTTTTTTGTGTACGTTACTCGAATTTGTGTGGATGACTTTCCACTACTTATTCCTAACAAGCTGCTAATGGTGTTCCTACGTTTATGTGGTGCCTGTCCTATTGTAAGTAGTACTCCTTTTCTGTCCCCCTACTACCTGTATATTCTCTCTATATTCGTAATAATGCCTATCAATGCAGTTTTGTGTTTTGCAGCAGTAAAACTCGGACACACTTACATATCGTCCTGCATGCAGTTTTCTAGTGAAAATAGCCTTTATATTTACCTTACGGTTTCCTAAAAAGACTATGTAGCTATGGTAACGTGTGGTCAACATCCATTTCGGTCAACGGCCTGTCTCGCAGATTGTAATGCTGACATTAAAAGGAATTTATTTCACTCGCAACATTAAGGACACTCAACTGATTTTCACCCAGGACTCATATTTCCTTTAATGGTTTAACTTTGCCAGCCATATAATCTATTTCACAAATAGAACACTAACAGACTATGTCATTTACTAAACATATATTCTGCAACAAGAGGAACAACCCAAAAGGTACAAAATTATAACGTCCAAAACCCAGGTCTTTCGAAACTACAGAAAGCAACATCATGGAATATATTTTTGAACATAATAATAATAATAATCACCACCACCACTTAGACTGGCACCATCATCAGGAAATGACACGCATGTTCTTTACATGGTTCCAGTCTTCGCTTTGATAAAAATGCACCACTCCTCCACGACTTCAAAGTAAGACAAGTTTATCTACAGCTAAAAACCTTTGCATGTGTTTATTATTAAACGTGTGCCAATTCTAGATTTTCTAGGCGAACAGTACTATCAGGAAAATGGCTTTTTTTAGTCGTCACTTCTTGCATATTAAACATTGCATCAGTGAGTTTTGCTTCCATGCTCTTAATAATCCAATCATATTCACATTTCTGCAAATATATGATTATCCAACTGTTCATGTAAACAGCATTCCTAGCAAGGCCTTGAAAGCAGATCCAATTCAATAAACAGAGCTGGATTTTAACTCAGTAAACGGATTTCTCAGAGCATGTACATCCATGTATATCCTTAGACTGGTTTTCTCTGTGCATGCACCTAGTTGTACCATGGAAGCAGCTAGCACAATCAAACATGGTTGCCAGGTCTGCTTATTCTAAGCGACTTTGCTTTGTTGCAGCCTGTTTCCATAGACCTGGTTGCTATTAAATATGGCTACCAAACATTTTTAGGATACTGAAATGGAGTACATTCTCAAGGAAATTAAGAAATTCATTATTTAATTATCATTTTATTACATTATTATTAGTATTTCTTACAAATAATTAATTCTCATTATTTCTCTACATGCTCGTTTCACTCTTCTTTCTGTACTTGTTTTCAGCTGTCCAATGTGCTCTACATTAAAGATGTGATGTTTCCCTTTATTGGGACTCTGACCCTAATGTTTTTTTATATTTCATTAAAAAAGTAACAGAAATGACCATTATTTTAAGTAAGTATAAATATTTATGTTAGAGAGATTATAGGAACGTTAAATAAAGGAATGCAGGCGTGTGTGTTATGGCTGATTAGTTTGCAGGAAACGATGTGTGTGTATAATTATGCGTGTTTTGGTGTGAAATCCATTGTTACCATGAGGGGCTCTGCCTTTCCGTTCTGAGTGTGCCCAGAACAATGCTTTATGGGTAGATGGGGAAATCATAGCGTAACTAAAATGAGCTAGAGACACGCCTGAACGTGAGAGAAAACACACACACTTCTAAACAACCGGCATGCAAGTAAATTGAAAAATAATATAGCATACAGTCCTGTTCAAAAATCTTAGTCTTATTATTATAGTTCAGCAAAAATGGTTTATACCAATGCTAAATTTGAATTTATAGTTCAATTTTATTTGACCAATAGGTTTCCGGCTGGAAATGACATCAGTGACGACAGTTCAGTTACAGTTAGATGACTATGTGACACTGTGCGCAAATTAACCTTTACAGACGCACACAAAATAAGTCCATTCTCTCAAACTGGGTGTGTCTGTAGTCCACAAAGGGTACATTTCCTGCACTCATGTCCATTTGACACATGTCCAATATCCCCTCCATTATGACACACACACATACACGTTTGCATTACAATATTTATGAAGTCCTTACGTTGATGTGTTAGCTAAAGGCACACTAACCGTCACCTTGTTAATTCAAGGCAACCGTTTTCTGCTCTTAGTTTTTCAACTATAAGATTCAGTTGGTGCGTTTGAGAGACTGGACCAACATGGTACAAAACTAACAAGCTCTAAAAATGATTTCAGCGTTAACGTGATATAAGGTGGCGTCCCACCTTGGGGTGTATAAACTTGACACTACTCATTAACAATAAGTCATTAAACTACAAATCAAATACAAAAACATTTATTGAACAGTTTTCCACAAACTTCAAAAGAGACATTATTCTGCAGAAGCATTGTTCTTTTGGGTTTGTGAGCCTTGAGTCGCCCCTCTTAGTTGCTTTGAAATACACTGTAGGTCTGTGTATTTTTTCCCTAGACATTCTGCTTCATTCTTAATCTCGCCGTGTCTGTGCTGGATAACAGCTCTTCAGAAATCAAAGCATGTAAGGCTCCATCTGTGTCTGTCTTCAGATTGCTGAAAGAAGGATGCTCTATTGCTTATTCAATTTAGCAGATGCCTAAAATCTATAAATATATACATGTATGTGCCATTTAACGTACATCCAACCAAGGTCTGATATTGAAGAGTTATAACAGTATACAAAAATCTGTCTAACATATTTATCTTATTCACGTCTGAATGACAGAAAACTAGTGAAAGAAAGACAAGCTGCATGACGGAAAAGAGAATCAAGGCAGAAAACAACATAGTCGTGTTTCACTCTCGTTGCTTTCAGTAAGTGATTTAAGTTTTATAAAGCATACAAAGATAACAATGACAATTGTACAGCACAGTACTGTATTCAATGTTTTCATATTTAGTTTAGTTTTAAACATTATATTAAAAACTCCAGCAGCATGCAGAATGCTGTGTTCATTCATACTAGCAAAACACACACTGACACACCACCACCACATCAGTGTCAGGGCATAGCTGAGGATAATCCACCACACACAGTACCTGATCTGTGGGGATCCTGACCATTAGAGAACAGAATAAAGGGGACTACCAGTATATAGAGAAGCAGATGGACTACAGTCCGTAATTGTAGAACTACAAAGTCCATCTATATGGTAAGTGGAACGATGCACCGCGGAGACGGGACAGTGTCTCTTGTCAGGTGGGACAAAGTATCATCTAACTGGATTACACATTCCTGATTTGTCGTCATCTAAAGCAATTCCAACACTCGACAGTGCGGTCATACTCAAGAAGCATACCTCAGTCAGAATCTTAATTTCTTTTAATAGCAGGGGACTAAGGCTTCTTTTTGTTTATACAAGTACACTACTTTGAATTGTTATTCTTCAGAAATAAAAAAGGAATGTTCTCACTCGGTTAGTTAATATATCGGGACGCTACAGTAACATCAGTTAAGAGGATGCCTTTATTTTCATTGTACAATTATATGATGAAATTACCATTTCTGCTCCAGGGCAGATCTACACAAAAACAGAATAAGAGTCACACATATTAAGTCAGTCAAACACACAAAAGACTTCAAGATTAGTATTGCACTGACAGAATCAAAAGAAATATTGAATATAAGAAATATTGTACAGTGGTACTGCACTGATAGAATGGGGCATTTTGTTTTAACCTAATGTTTCTAGTAATTTCTTTTCATTGCAAGGAACTAAAGTTTTATCGTAAAAAAAACTCGTACAAGAAAATGTGGATTGTTTTCAGCATTTACACTACAGAAATAAAAAAAAAGAATGTCTTTTGTCAAATGTAAAATGAATAATCGTGAGACAATCGAAGTGAACACAGTATCGTGAATAGACTCGTGAGGAGAGTGTATCGTTACATCCCTATTGTAGTATGTTTATATCTAACTGAATCACTGAGTTTATATAAACTTGTGCAAATTGGCTCATTGACAGATCTGTAGCTGTGTACAAAGCAACACAATGCAGCTCATATTTTTCAACACAAAAGCTACCACTAAAGCAATTAAAGCCATGCTCTATAGAGTGACTCAGTCTCAGACAAAAGACTCTCTGTATCTTCTGCACCTGCTGTTAGACTGCTCTATGCTCTGTGGACCTAGACTTTTCTAGGCTATGAAAACTCACGGAAGAGTCGGTGCCTAGCCGGCGGCACAGGGCCCAAGGCAGGAACAACCCTAGACAGGGCGCCAATCCATCGTAGGGCACACACGCACTAGGGGCACTTTAGAAACACCAATTAGCTTAATACGTTTTTGGACTGTGGGCGGAAACCCGAGTAACCCAGAGTAAACCCACGTGGACACAAGGCAGACATGCAGACTCCACACAGAAAGGACCCAGAAAGGCTCCGCCTAGGATTGAACCCAAGACCTTCTCGCTAATGACATAATAAGTGTGTCAAACGTACACAGCACCACAACGTCATAGACGTTACACAATACCCAAAGCCTACCCTGGAATTCAATGGGCACAGAAATAAAGGGTTCCCAGGACAGTAGCCAGTCCAGACAATTGCAGGGCCCTGTTGCAGTGCCACATGATGATCCCCATCTCCAAGCCCAGTCTGCCCTCTTTTTGACACAACAAATCCTGCCCGTCTTATGCTCCATCCAGCTGGAAGGCCTCACTGGGACTTGAACCTGGTGTCTCCATGGAGGTAGGCTAGCAAAATGTGCCACATGACTAAACAGGCTTGATGGAGTGATGAATCAAAACGTTCACAAAAACACATTTTAGGCTCCTCAAACCATGTTTTGTGAAATTTGTCACAAAAACACACACACACACGTATGTCTCCAACCTTGGCCCCACATGTCCAGCCCTTCCTGCTTGGTAGTCATTTCCGCTTTAGTTTCCTGTCTAGTCCTGAGTGAATGCCATTACTTCCTCTCCTGAACGCTAACCTATGAACCGCTGGCACTGCAACGCTGACCAACTCACAAGTCAATGTGAGAAATGACTTATCTGGACATTTCGTTCATGTCTGTGATTCAGAATAAGAAGGCAATTGCATCATTTTTAATTCCATGCTCTTCTTGGCATTGATGGAACTCGGTCATGACAACAATGCTATTTTAACAACACAAGGTACTGAAAGCCATTGATAAGTCATTCAAGACTTATGACGTCTACATCACCTGATTTCCATTCAGACTTTCCAATTATCAAGCAACTTGAGGGAGGTGCCCCAGCACCTGCTTCACCAGTGACTAAACTCAGCATGACCCAATTAATTCCAGTTGTCCTTCAGTCAAGTCTCAGATCATTTCCAGTATGCAGTCACATAATCGATGGCCCAAATGAGTAGTTGGCGAGAGCAGAACAGCGTAAGAGGTCGTATGAAGACAGAACAACAGCTAGAATAAGGGTCAAATACAACATACCCCGTCTCAAAACACATACCATCATACTAAATAATACACCCCAACCAGTCAGATGCAGAATGACTGGCAGCCTTAATAAAGAGTTTTAAAAGACTATAAAATAATTTGTACGGCTTGTGTTTACTAGCTTAAACCCATCTGTGAAAATAGGAGAGAAATCTAAATCTTTGGCATGAAATAAACACTTTAACAAGTACAAATATCAGTATTTTTTGACAAACCCCGTTTGCCAAACATGAGAAATCTTAAAAAGCCTGGGTTTGTGAATACAGAGCAAATATCTGCAAATGCTTTTCAATACAGAATATCTTCAAATCCTCCCAAAGCAATCTTGAGATCATCTCGTGTGGAACATGACTCTCTAGATTAACCCACAAGCTTTTTCAGTCAAATTGAAGTCAGCGAACGGAAAAGCTTGAATTCACTGAGGTCACTGAACCATTGGATTTGGCACGTTTTGGAGAGCTACTGAAGCTTGGCGACAGACGTTAGTAAGTCCATGACAACAGCGAGAAGTCCATGATGCCATGTACCAATGGACTGGATTTTTGTCTATTTTGTGTTTGTGGCTTAATGGAATTAGGCACAATAATGTATTCTATTGAATTGCTTTCTTGAATAATTGGTGACTCTGTACTCTCTAAGTGTGGAGTAGTCGTAATGTCTTTATTTAACCTTTAATTTAAGAAGGCAAGCCATTAAGAATAAATATGCAAGCAGATTCTTCAATGAGAGAAAGAAGATACACCGAGAGATAAGGAAACATCAAGACAAAAAAAAACAACAACAACATTAAAACAACTGCAACAGACAAACGGCGAACCCAAGATGATCAATGTTATTGACTGTTTCAGTACATAAAGTCCTTTATACTACAACCTGGACAAAATTAATGGAATCACGATATCACAGGATATTTCACCTGGATTTTCACTTGATAGCAAATGCATTCAACTATTATTGTTTTACTAGCTGAACTTGGTGAAGGCATTACCTCAACTTAACTTATTAAATCATTTTTAAATAACGGCACATTTTCAGAAATATTGACTCTCTCAATATTGAGGGAAAAAAGTTTGGAATGAGAGTTTCTAAAACAAGGACCAAAAACAATTTACCCTGCTGCTAAAAGGGAGTTCATTCAGACCATGAACATCAGCCAAGTTAATGCCGGAAAGAATTCAGAAATCATAAACCCAGAGAAGGTGCGACAAAGTACTAATTGTTTTTTTTCCATTTAGTCAACATTGAGTGATTCCATAATTTTTTTCCCTCTACCTTGCAGACTTCATTCAAAAGAAATCCTTTACTTAAAGTAACTGAATCTTGTTCATGTTATGCTTCATGAAGGCACCAATGTTCAGCTGTTAAAAACAGTTTGATGTCGTATCTGTGATTTGATTATTTGCTACAAAGTAAAAAATCAGGGTCAACAAATGTGATGGTTTCCATATTTTTTTTTGCCGGGTTAGCACTTTCATTTCTTTAATTAGAAATCAAGGATAAAAGATCATTTTAAAATGTATTTTAAAATGTACTGACAAAGCCCTGGAATGTGGATGAGTTCAATCATCTGGATGAAGAAAGGTAACTGCCTTCAAGGTTTTTTTTCTTCCAATATTGGCCTCAACTGTTTGTTTTGCCACATTGATAAGTTGTATGTATTCACCAGTTCAACACACACCTAGTCCCCTCTGGCGTTAAACGTTACCAAGGTACTTAGTGTCTCTGAATGGAGCTGTATCTGAACACTGCCTTATCTGGTTTGAATTATAGATGAGGACAGACTCTGCACCAGACCCTGCTAGGAGATGTGAGCTTAGGTCATAGATGGCGGCAGGCAGCAGCCTTTGAGACCTCCAGACTTAAGTGAACTGTGTTGTAATGTTTCACGTGAATGGATTCACAGCTTGAATCGACTGAAACTGATACATAACTTTGATGGTCTACGCTCCTCTTTTATAGGGAAACAGTTTCTAAGAAGATCAAGTCCATCATAGAGTGATAAGAGGGGGGGCGGTGGGCGTTATGGTAAAAAAAATATTAATAACAATTTATTAAAGACATTTTCAAGATACATCAGTAAGGCAAACAATTCCTAAAAACCACTACTCAATATTTATCCCATTACTTAGTATAGTGATTTGTATTCAAAAAGTGCTGCACTCCATCCATTAAACATGATTAATTACACTTTTTATGATGACACATGCAGTTGGCCAATGCTCTTTAAGCACGGACAATACCCTCAAAAATGCTCAGAAAAGCAATTGTCTGTCACGGTAACAAAATTTTATTGCCCACCCCTACAGTGAACATTATTTATTTATTAGATTTGATAGAAATAAAATATTCTTATTATATACAAGCCAGAATACGTCTCCTCATTTACAGTAATCTAAACGACAAATGATCGAGCCATACATGTAATTCCTCCAGAGCTTTCAGTAAGCAGTGCCCTTACTATAAAAAAATCCCAAACTCCACACTTAAGCTGAGCTATGTCCTCAAGTTTTCCAAGCTAGCTGTTAAACCTCTAATTAAGAAACCAAATATGGACCATCCGGCCATCATCAACTTGGTTTTTTAACTTGCCCAACAGCTCTCTTCTGTCTGACAGGATTTGAGTTTGGTTTCAGAAGCATCACAGTAAAGGATCAGGGCTTGAGCTAAAGTAATTACTGACATAACGCTTGCATCATTCTCTGGTTGAGTTTCTGTTTTGGTACTGCTGGACCTGAGTGCAGCATTTGACACTGGCGACCATGAAATTAGAACAGACAGCAGCTTGAAATCACGAATAGACAAGTTCTTGCCAGGTTAAAATCCGATTGACAGACCATTACCAGTTTGGTTGTGCATCAATGAGAACCTAAAATAGTGCAACATGGTTGCACAAGTAAGTCTTTTCCAGACAGTGTTGCTGACATAACCCTAGAACTCAAAACCCTTTTATAAAACCAAAATATACCAGTAACAACCCTTCATAAACTTCCTATATACAGCTGGGGACCACTGGAGAATGGAGAAGGTTTTTCCATTCAGGAGCACAGTAATTAACCCAAAACACTACATCAAAGAAGTCGGCAGCAACTACTTAAAGACCAAGAAGATCAGGAGTGGTAAGTTGTCCCTGGACTTTCCTCCTCCCATCGATCATCTACAGGGGGCACTTGAAGACCATGGATTCAGTATCATCATCAAAAGAATAACCTAAATACATATACAAGTACGGATTGGACTGGCAAACTGAAAGCTTTGTCCAAGTGCTTGCTGCCGTTGACTTAATTTGGTTGTCAATCTCACGCTCTCATTTTCCACCCGCTTACTCATGAACAAGATCTCATGGTACAGTGGTGCTTGAAGGTTTGTGAAAATTGTCTGTATTGACCTGAAACATTAACAGATTTTCACACTTAAGTCCTAAAAGTATATACAGACATCCCAATTAAACAACTGAGGCAAAAATTATACTCGGTCCATTTACGTCTTAAGGAAAATGACCCAATATTACTTATATTTTACTGTCAAAAGTATGTGAACCTCTATGATTTTGCAGTTAATTTGAAGGTGAAATTAGAGTCAGGTGTTTTCAATCAATGGGATGACAATCAGCTGTGAGATTGAGTGTTGTATTTAAGCCTTGGTTGTTTTAAGGGTCAAAAACGACCCACTGATGTTCACCAGCAGAGAAAACCTCTTAAATGATCCTTTTTCAACTTTAAACTGAAGCACAAGAGACCAGAAGTATCTGGGGTTCAAATCTCACCCTCTCCCAGGCTGCCACTGTTGGGTCCTTGAAGTCTAAGGCCCTTAACCCAATATTGCTTGATTTCTAAGACTGTATAAATTGTAAGTCGCTCTGGATAAGGGTGTCTGCTAAATGATGTAAATGTAAATTGAGATAGTGTGCAACTAATTGAGTTTTCTTGTACATATGCAACATCTCAGCCCCATGACTAAAAAATCGAAATTTCTAACAATTAATTAGAGATTCACCATCCGATTGGCCCGGTTCCCGAAAATCAGCCGATTTTTAGCCTGAATGGCCCGGATTGGTGACTGGTCTCAAATAAACCAAAACTGTACCTGTCACATTTACAGTACACGACAACGACAATTGGCACAAAAACACAGCCAGCCATATGAACTGCACAGAGCTTTTACTAACTAAGTCCCAGAATTCGGTTTCCATGTGTGTGCAAAGCTTTTAAATATGCCTGTAACCCCCACCGGTTGGTTTATGAGAGTTTTTCTTAGTTCACTCAACTGTCCCCTCTATACAGCACATTACTAATGAGCGGAGTAGGGTTTTAATTTGGACATTTCTTCAGTGTGGAAGCTCTTCAGAGCGTGCTGTTTGCAATACATGCATAGCGAAAATAAAGCCATGGAGAAACGACTCCAAAAATTTTCGGAACAACAATTTAATACGGACATTTAAAACAGTATCATACCTCGCTCTGAATATGCAGAATTTGACAAAATCTACAAATGCCCCAAGGTTAAGCTAAAGCTACGAGAGTGGAGAGAGCCATACACAAGCCAGCAGCCCCTGCTATTTTGTTATAAATGAAGAAAGAAGTTTCCATTAAAAAGAAAATGTTTCTGTAAGCTGTAATTTATAATTCTTAGACAGAAAGAAAATCGGTTATGGTAAAAAATTTGGCGATAGGAATAGGCCAAGAAAATTGCTATCAGTGCATCTCTATAATTAATATTTCTTGAAAGCACCATTTGCTAATGAAGAATGCAGTCAGAGGCTATAAATGTGCTGCTTGTGACAGTAACCCCAGTTCCATCTCTGGTGAGTAGTGGCACAAAAAGGAGTAATATGCACAATAAGCCTGACACATACACTTAAGAACCCCATTTATAGCTTGTTACAGTTCAGTTGCGGAAATTCTTACCCACAAACACGAGTAACTTGGCCAGAAAAAGTCTCTAAACACATCAACCGAGTTAGAACAGTCACTAGTCCAAACATGAGCGAACGAGCAAGCGAGCACAAGATCAGTAAGGGAGTTACCATACACGCACGCACAGACTTCCACTCCTTAACTCCCACCTCTGCTCGTGGATTCACAGCGTTGATTGACTGCTTATGGCCACAACATCCGAAGTTAAGACAGATTTTTAGAACTCTGTCCTTAAAGCAAACAGACGTTGCATAAGCTACCTGTAGTATAATTACTAGGGCTGCGCTTAAAATGATAATAATAAATCATCGATACAGCAATATATTGCGATATTTATTTTCACAATATACTACATCAATTCAGTGTTCAGACTGTACACGGTAACTTGTATTTCAGCTGTTTTCATATTTTCAATGAACTATGAGGAATATCGCAGTACGCATCATATCGCAAGGCATAGTGATATACTCGTATCGTGACGCATATCGTATCGTGGGATATCCACGATACTCTTTCCAACACTCACCCCTAATAATTATACACCATAAAAATTACTTTTAAATGTTTTGATTTCTTAAGATTTTTTTTTTTTTTTTTAGATCTTGTCCTGGGTCAGACTAAAAAAAAAGGGAAGTCTCGTACAGCATACAGCGGCATTCCATAGAACTATGCGCTACCAGTCTTGTGGCAACAGTCTGTGTAAGGCACTTTCCTGTTTCTGAACGACGCTGCCCTTATGCACACATCAAGTTTATTTTAAATAAATGGCTTGCGAGATTGGTAAGAACGAACATGACCGATCCTGACCCCAACTCCACTGAGCAGAGAAGGATGAATTGCAAATAGCGGCTGCCTTATCACGCAAACCTCACTACAGTGATAGCGGCTGAATAGAAGTGAATCCCTACAATCACGGTTCAAAAGCTAGCGAAAAGCCTTATCAGAAGGGTGGAGCCTGTCAAAGGAGCAAACAGACAATCGATTGTGTGTTAACAAACTTGGATTTGGATCCAAGACTTGAAATGTATTTCAGGATAATCCTATGGAATTAGAAGATGTGAAACTATGCTGTACAGCTTTGCAGACAGCTTTAAATGTTTTTGAAAGTGCTTTTTGGGGTGTTCATTTGGTGTAGAAAATAGTACATAAGCGTTGACTTAAATAGTTGAAAAAGCAACAAGTTTTGACTAATAATGTAGGAATATACTAGAGTATACGTAGACAAGAAAAGAGGATAGACATACGCTTAATGCTTGCCCAACCCCCCCCAAGCGTTCGTACACACACACACACACACACACACACACACACAGGCATGTCTGAACAGGGTGGACGTCCTCTCCACATCTAGAGTTCCACATTCCGTCATGCACACATACACAGACACACACACTGACGCACTCTATTTCTGTTCTTCTGCTTAAAACACACACACACACACACACACACACACACACACATTTACATTTATGTCATTTAGCACACACCCTTATCCAGAATGACTTACAACTTACACAATCTTACAATCTAAGCATTTGTGGGTTAAGAGTCTTGCTCAAGGCAGTTGGGTTGCCACCCAACAGTGGCAGAGGTGGAATTGAACCCTGGACCTTCTGATCTAGAGACCAGTACCACTCCAGTCCGTAACCACTAGGCTAACGAACACACACACACACACACACACACACACACACACACACACACACACACACACACACACACACACACACACACACACACACGTTTGTCCTGATGGGGACTTTCCACTGACATAATGATTACTGGAGCTTAATTAATTCTGCACCTACATCTAAATCTAACCTCAGTAACCTAATGAAGATATTTTGACTCTTTTGATTATTCAAAAAAAAGTTGCAGTTTCTGCAAATATGACCCTCTGGAGGCCAGCAAAATGTCCCCACAAGATAAAAATCTCAGATCTTTCTATCCTTGTGGGATATTTGGTCTTGCCAATGATATATAAACATAACACACACTTGAGTGCGTTTGAATGCACTTAATAAGCCGATCCTAGTCAGATTTCTGCAGTAATTATTCACGTGGTCATGTATACGAGACACTCTGATCTAGAAATCAGATTAAATAACACGATAAAGATAAAGAGAGCTGGATTTTAGTTCAGTAACTGGGTTACTCATAGCACGTATACCAGTTACCCGATTTCATTCAGCTTTATCGGTCTGCCCATGTGCGTAAAGCACCTAGCGGAAAATTATTTTGTGCTTATTTACATAGAACTGGTGAGGGATTTGGGGTGGCATGATGGCTCGGTGGGTAGCACTGTTGAGGACTTAAGATCCTAAAGTGACTCTGTGTATCGGACTAAATACTGCAGATATGCCTGATTGTACGTTATTTTTATTTGAACTATCACTAGAAGACTTATTTGACTAGATAAATTAGTTCCACTCTTATATTTATCATCTACCCCACCCATGGAGGTTGGGTCCCGTTTTGAGTCTTGGTCCTCCCAAGGTTTCTTCCTCATAACGCTTAGGGAGTTTTTCCTTTCCACTGCCGCCCTAGGCTTGCTCAGTTTGGGATTGGCTCTAGATTTCAAAAGATAATCTAAATTTGTAAAGTTGCTTTGAGAAAATGCTCCATTGTAAAAAGCGCTCGCTATATAAATAAGTCTGACTTGACTGTCACCTCACATCGAGAAGGCTCTGGGTTCAATCCCCAGAAGAAGCGGTCTGCGTCCTCCCCGTATCCATGTGGGTTTACTCCGGGTACTCCGAGTCCCTCCACAGTCCAAAGACATGTGTTAGGTTAACTGGTGTCTCTAAAGTGCCCCTAGTGTGTGAGCTCTATGATGGATTGACAGCATGTCTAGGGTTGTTCCTGCCTTGCACCCTATGCCCTGTGAATGAATGAGGTGGAATTCCATCACAGAATCTGGCAACCTTGGAATTAAATGGAGAACCCACTAAAATGGATATCAAAGTGTGGAGACTCTGTGGAGACTCTGAAAAATGGCATATACTAGAGAAAATGAATTATTTGATTATTTAATATTAAAGTTTGAAGTTCATGTGACATCTTTCTGTGAGATTATTGGCTGGTTGGAAAGTAGAAATCCGATTTACTGTCCGAGTCATGTAAATATGGAGGTTTCCCATTATCGGATTACTCAAGGGCATGTATACTTGATCAGACTACTGACACGATCCGATTTTCCACTGTTATCAGATTATTAAGTGCCTGTAAACGCACTCCTTGTTTCACTATACTTGTGAAGAGTCATTGACATAATGATGACTGTAGCTAATTAATGCTACACCTACCCCTAACCTCAGTAACCTAAAGCAAATCTTTTGGCTATTTTTGATTCTTGTAAAAAAGCAATTAAAAGAAGTGAAGACCAACGAAATGAAACTGGCAGGACTTCCCATCATTGTAAAGACATTTGATCCTCACAAGTATAGCAAAACAGGGTACACACACACACGCTCAGAGTCCAACTCCAGTGCTGCAATGTCCTTTTTTTTTTTGTTATCTCCACTAACACACGCCCGATTGACTCCTATTGGGAATCAAAAGGCGCGCACACAAAGTTTCTCAGCGTGTGTGCGTTTGGTAAACATGGCTATATGTCAACACACAGGGCTGCAACGTTAGGAAATGATGAGAGGGATCGAGTGGGATTAGAATGTCTCTTTCAAAACACCACTTATTCCTCTCTCTCTCACACACACGCACACAAATCAAAAGTCGAACACAGACACACAACACATCCACAGAAATAAAAAGTCACACACAACATAAACTCAGACGCAAAAACAAACACACAAAATTATAGGAGCGACACACAAATAGACACACGTGTATATCCCAATGTGATATTTAGAGTCTTTGAAACTGCACTAATTCACACTATTTGTGCGGGTGGCTCCTGCTTTGCTCCAATCCCCTACTCTCTAGGCTCTCTCCATGCGGTTTGTCTGCCCTCACTTTGACTGGACAAATGAGCGGTTAGGCTAAAGCCACAGGCCCAAATATGCCAGGAATATCACCAGCCTTCAGCACTGGCCCTTTGCTTCCCTTAAAATACATATGGTAAATGTGGAAGCAGCCTGAGATGAACTCCTTGACGTTCTGCTAACTTTAAATACTGGGCTCGACTTTAAATACTGGCCTCGACTGCATTTTTTCCTACTCGCACTTCAAATCAGGCTCAAACGAAAAAACCTGATGGTATATACCAGGGACCTGTTTCACCATTTCTCCGGTAGTGCTAAGGAAAATCAGACGCTGAGCCGTATTGCTCAAGCGTACGATATTAAACTGGAACACATTCCTTTTAGCTGTTTGAGAAACACTCCAAGTGTCACATACTTCTATTTTTGCAAGTAGCTTTGATGACAAACGTTCAACTTGGTAACCCATGCGTTCCTACCGCAATGTTTTTTGTTTTTGTCACTTAACAACCAACACATGATACTGACACAACCAGTACAGCCCTGCATGTGTTACACGTTTCAGCCACTGAGCTTTTTTAGCTTGTATTCAGAAATAATGATTAGGGATGCGTCGATATTGCATTTCTTGGGCCTGATACGATAACCAATTTTTAGTACATTATTGTGGTTGATACCGACGTTAATGAACAATTATTTAACCTTTCGGCATTTCAAATATGGTAATCCATTTTAGTAATAAAGTAAAATAACAATAAGCAATAAAACAGTTCAATCAGACATTCACTCAGAGGAAAAATGGTTTCGTTCCATTATTTTCTAACCTTCCTTTAAAAAAAGTAAGTCTTTTATTGATTGGTACAGGGAGCAACAAGAACGATTCACAGGGATGCACTGATATTGAATTTCTTAGGCCGATACAATACCAATGTTAAAAACCGATAATTTAACTTTTCTGCATTTAAAAACGTTCACATTATAATCCATATATGAACTGTTGTTTAAAACTGGATCGGTAATTCATTTTAGCAATAATATTAAACCATAAAACAGTGAAATCAAACATGACGATTACCTTCCTTTAAAGAGATAAGAATATTTTTAGTGTTGAATTGGTGCAGGCAGCGACAAAAACAATTAAGTGTATAAGAAATCCTAAGATTGAAAAGCTCCAAGAAAGAATATAACTGCATGTAGAGCTATACAGGGAGCAACATCAGAAATGTAGCTTAATGAGTAACAGCCAAAAGAAAAAACTAAAATATTCATATTTAAATAAATAATAAATATTGGTTATAATATCAGCTAAATTCTAATATTGGACCGATGTTGACAACTGAAAAACATCCATATATCAGCAAATAATATACAGATATGCGTGTGTGTATATATGCGCAATATATCGTGCATCACTAATAATGATAGAATACATCCATTCAAATTAAGGTGAAAATCCACTTTGCCCAGTCACCTTTCAAGATAATCATTACTCACTGCAGCTTCAACCTGAAGATTTAGTGACTTTCTAAAACAAGATTTGGTTGTTACCTGCATTCTTCTCCTGCCTCTCTAACCAAACAGGATCAGGGTCTGGCGAAATTCCGTCTCTCCCACCTGCATTTCCCATATTTGGCTTTGTTCCGAGAAGAAACGTATTCAGCAAATGTATTGCGAAGAAAGCAGGCTTGATTTAAATATTGATGCTAATCCATGAAGAAAATCAAAACAGGCTTAGATGATGGTGGTTCAGAGTCATTCCAAAATTGTGCTCTAAAAAAAGGGATGCTATCTCATGGCTACGGCTCCAAAAAGGTGCTGGTGCAGAAGTTCAATCAGGTTATGATGTAAAAATGTTAAACATGGATTGTATTCCATAGTCCCACAGCCAGGAAAGCTTCAATTCAAAGTTCAATGAGTTTGACTGACTCTCTATGTTAATCCAGACAAACGTTTCCCAAAAACGTCATTTGGAGCCGATCCAGTACCATTCCACAGTAATCTCTGACGAGGGAAAATAGGTGCTGATCCATGGAAGCATCCCAAAACGTCTCAGTTTAGGGTCTTCAGCCCAGTCAGAATCTCATCTTTCAATCTAAGATGCAGGCAAAGTGTCCAGATAGAGAACGAGGTCTTACTCATTCATTTGTCGGCCACATGACGCTGATTGAGTCAGGCATCAAACTGAGGAGTTTTCTAAATATACTTTAGTGAACAAAATTGTAGCAACGTTCCAAAACTGTTTCAGCTGCAACAGAGCTCCTCAAGTCAAAATTTCCCGGTTCCAAAGTATATCAAAGACTAGACAGTCCCGGTTCCATTGAGCAGCCAGTGACTGAGAAGGGATTGACTGGGCTTGCTTGAGACATGCAGATCTTCCCATCAAAAAAAACTCCACAGGTTGTTATGAGGGATAAGAGTTGCAAAAGCTAGACTGAACTGAGCCAGACGCAGTCAATCCCTCTCTCTCTCTCACACACACCACACACAAACACCAACACCCACACACACACACACACACACACACACACACACACAGACCCACACACAGGGGACACCACACAGACACACAGACACTCTTCATCCTCTACTATGTCCTTTGTTGTCCTGCCTTGTAAATTGTTAGAGAACCAAAATCTCAGTACCAACCTGCCTAAACTAAATAGCACGTACCCCTTGTAATTGTTTTAGGAAAGACACAAAAGCTCAGTAAACCTGCCTAAATCTATAGCACTCTGTCTTTGCCGCCATTACTCACACACACTCTGTCTTTAACACCCTTACACCACACCACACCGCTCAGTACAGTTAAAAAAGCTTTTCATCTCTCAAGAAGGAAAGGGTACAATGTTCGTCTCTGAGGCTCTAAATTACAGTCCACAGATCTAAACCTGGAGTCCTGAGAAGAATGAAGGAGCCCTGAGTAAACACGGCTCAAATCGAACCAATCACTCACTGCAAGCACCACTCCTCCAGCCAATCACAATAGAGGCTGACAGCTAAATTACAACCAATTATACCCAACGATGCCAGTCGAGCAGCCAGTCAACGTAGCTCAACGCAAGCCAACAGGGTTATGATCGCACACTACAACGCGACTGAACTGGACCAGCAAATCTCAAGAGCAACACAACATTTTATCATCCTAACCCCAACTATACAAAACAATCAAAGCACTGTAGGTTAAGCATAACGCCAATACTTTAGCTACCTTTTACGTGCCTTTATCATCCGCATTACGTTCTGTCCAGGACATGAAAATGGTCTAACAGCAGGTTAGATCACAATTTGCACATCCAGGCCCTTCTACGTTCAACCGCAATATGAAAATATTTAGTTCCGTACAATACCACTTCCACTGACAAGAACGAAAACAAAATACAACATACCCTGTTGTTTTCTGCCTTTCAAGACTGCGATTCCCTCTTTTGACCCAAAACGTTAGTTCGTTTACTAGTTTTTATGTCATTCATACATTTACGTTATAATCTCTAAGACACAATTTTTATTTCCTATTCCCAACCTCTCTATTAGACCACGTGAAAGGTCTACTAGTAGTTTAGATTACTTTGCACATAGTGTTTTACTTAAACAATAACATTACCGTATTTTTCGCGGACCAATAAGGCACACTTAAAATCCTTTAACTTTCTCAAAAATCGACAGTGCGCCTATCCCTTCTTTTCTCTCTTTTACTACCCTCTTCCTCCCTCTCTTTGTCTTCCTTTGCTTTTTATTATCTCTAAGACACAGTTTTATTTCCTATTACAATATTAGACCAGTGAAAGGTTCTACTAGTAGTTTTTTAGATACTTTGCACCATAGTGTTTTACTTTTAAAACAATAACATTTACCGTATTTTCGGACCATAAGGTGCACTAAAATCCTTTAACTTCTCAAAAATCGACAGTGCGCCTTAAAATGCGGTGCATCTAATGTATGAATTAATTCTGGTTGTGCTTTCTGACCTAGAACCGATTGTAGATGGTACACGGCGCTCATAAATCTGTCAAAATGTTTTAGCACGGTCTTTGGTAGGTTACGAAGCTTACGGCAACCATAGTGCGCAGCATCGCGGAGTAATACGGTATGTGCTTCAGCATTAGGGTACGTGCATTCATTCATTTATTTATTTTCGAAGCGGATTTCAAACTCAGCGCTATCAGTCACGCAGTACAACATGGACATAGAGCAGCTGCGAGAGAATTCAACATTAACGAATCAATGGTACGGAAGTGGAGGAAGCAAGAAGACGCCCTGCGCCAGGTAAAGACCAAACTGAGCTTCCGACGGAACTTAAGAGTTTTGTTTCATTTAATGCGTCTTATAACCCGGTGCGCTTTATGTATGAAAATAGATCCGTTAGCAGCCGATCGTTGATATTGCGTCTTATAATCCGGTGCGCTTTATGGTCCGAAAAATACGGTAATTAAAACACAATATGAAAAGTTCTGTACTGTACAACACAATAACTATGCCATTGTATCTTTTAATGTGCCCCAAAGGCTCACTCATACTAGTTTTCTGCCATTCAGACCTGAATTATATATCTAAGACAGATTTTTATTTCCTATATAATTCTTAATACCTCAGCCATTAAAGTGTACCTGTAGTGATGCACCAAAGTCTTACCTGAAACAAAAAGGTTTGTTTGTTTGTGTGACACATATGATGATATTTTATATGGCCAACCTCATGGTTCATTATAAAGTCCTGTTTAATTGAATGAAGTGCAGCACATTTTGAATAAACATGACTTTATTAAGTATGGGGCAATATTCTTACATTAAAGTCAAATTTATTTATATAGGGCTTTTTACATTAAGCATTGTCTCAAAGCAGCTTTACAAGTATTTAGGCCCAAGCCCTAACGAAGCAAGGTTGGGGAAAAAGTGGCAAAAAAAACTCCCTAAAGGTTATAAGGAAGAAATCTTGGGAGAACCAATACCAAAAAGGGACCCATGCTCCTTCCAGCCTAAACGATATACATAAGTATTGAACTAAGTTACGTAATTAATAAGTTTAATTAAGTTACACAGAGGTTAAATATAAAAGTTAAAAGTGAGAACATATTTAAAGAGATCATTAAAAAATAAAATGAAATGAAATAATATACAGACATTATATATAGTGGAGAATATGCATAATCGACATTATTTCATTTGGTAAACAGGCTCTCTCGTACATTACAGAAACGTATAACAGGTTCGTTCTGATCAATCACAACACACCATGAGCTAAAACATCCAAAGTGTGAC
>JAJAGP010002476.1:0-27500 GCA_025084515.1 Ancistrus triradiatus | reverse complement strand
TCTTCAAGGTATTATCTTTCTCAGCACATAGCAATCCTAAGCAATGGAAGTATAAGAGTATCAGATGAAGTGATGCAACCGTATGGTGACTGGTCCAGACACAAGTGCCTTTGTTGAGGCAATCGCCATTTTTAAATATACTTGTACACTGGTAGGGATATAAACAAGAGGGAAAAAAAACAGACAAAGGGACAGACAGTGAAGTCCAGGGTTTACTGACCGATAAGTGACAGATTTTTGCATGGCTTATATCACTTCAGCTTCATGTAGCATTCCTACTGTCGTTGCGAATGCAAACCAAAGAAGCCTCAAAACGTATGTAGTTCTTGGGGGAAATCCAAGGGAGGAGTTAGTATATTCAGATGATGTATGAAAAATGTATCTGAATTTCAGACCATAAAAAGCAGCCTAACCTTATCAAGCCATTTCCTGCCACATATAACACCTGTGGTATCCAGTTTCTCACTATGAAGCATGTCTGTTATCAATCCAGTAACCTGTTATAACGAATGGCGAGCTGATCCTTAGAAATCAATTTCCGCACCAACTGGGAGTGACTGAGTGCCATTTTGCTTCTACCTGCAACTTCCACTTCTATCCTATCAAGGCGAATGGATTATATAGTGATTCATCAAATATTAGTGAGGGGCATGTAGCCAGAGACACCTAGCCAGAGAATGAGCAACTAATTTCAAACTTCTGTTAATTATGTAACCAACCCTGCACTCTCAACTCCTAAATTAGGTCAAAAACTGAATCACTGCTCCAAACGAAAGCCACTGGCATTCTGCCACGCAAGCATGTCGAAACGTAACCGTGATGCAGCTACACGGTATCCATGGCAACAGAGAAGCCCAGTAATGCATCGAAGTCTGTGCAGTGTCCAGTAATGACTCCCCCACCAACACTTTCAAACAGCATGAACAGCTGATGGAGTAAAAGCAGCTATCGATGTCTCAAGAAGACCAAACAACTCAAACACCTCATTTACACCTGGTTTTTACGCGTCTCGCATTTGATCGTATCCTGATATGATTTGAACCGCACGCTTTTACAGTTACAAGTTAAATGTGATTCTTGTTAACCAGATTGAACTTTGAATGCTGTGTCCCCTGTAATACAGCTCTAAAAAAAACTTAGAGACCACTCCAACTTTCCTTAAAATCAAAATATCTACCTGGATGGCAGCAATTCCATTCCAGTATCTGATGAATTCCAACACAGTCTAGATGATCACCTGAACCAAATCTTATTTACTGAAAAATTGTACAAAACACATGAAAGCTGTGATAGAAATAATGATTCCTAAACTTTCCTAAGTTACAACTTTAGTATTTTTTTGTTACAAAATGAACAGTGCTACCTCGGTTCTCGATCTCCTCGGAACTCGTCGCATTTTGACCAGATAAATTGGTCTCGGCTCTCGTCGTTTGCTCGTCACTCAGCGCACTTGCTTAAACCTGTACGAGTCGAGCTGTGCGACTCGCTTCAGCCGAAACTCGATTCATGATTCAGTACACAGTGATCCAGGTCCACAATAGCCCTCAGAGAAGATCTCCGATATTTTTATAGTGTTTTTCTTTATTTTTACATCTACATTAATGTATTCTTAGTGGAAATAAGTCTCTATAGGTCCTAAAAAAGTTAATTATACGTGAAAACCGAAAGCAAAACAGAAATTGAATGCTCCAAAGCAAATAGCTTATGCTAGTGCCTGGAGTTCATCAATAGAGGTAAGTAAGGAAAATTGCTTTTACTTTTCACACTTTCAATCCATTATTCATGTCGTTATCGGTTTTGACAATCCTTCTGTATTATAAATCGAGGTCTGAAAAATACTACATTTTTGTATTTTGACCAGTTGTCATTTACAGCAAATAAATGCTCTTGTCATTGCTGCAAATAAATAAGTTTTATTTGGAATTTGACAGCAAGTTAAATAATTTCTTTTAAATCTTCCATTTCACTCAAACACATACAGTACTCACAAATAGTAAAACCAGGAAACGGATCATTTTGAGTTGGTCTCAATGCTTTCAAGAGCTGTATGTAATCAGGTCCTAAGGGTTATCCTGTTTCTGTATTGTTTACAGTTTATTGGAAAAGATGGATGGTTGTTGCGTCAAATATCACATTTTACATGATTTCCTTTAATTTAATAGTTCAATAAGCTAAGAGGGGTGGTACCTTCGGAAAGTAGTGATTGACCAATTAATCGTTCGGTTGATTAATGCCATTTTGAAATAATCAGCCAATATCTTCACTTATGAGGACAATATTTATAAATAGTGGGGAAAAGGCAGAGAAATTGGGGAAATACTGAGTGACTAAAAACACAGAGATGCTGAGATTCAGTGAGGGAGGGGCCATTTATGAGAAGATGAAAAACTCGTTTCAAGGAACTGGGATAAAAAAACAACAAGATGCTGATACCATGTGCACTACTCTAAACATTGTTTATTTTTTTCACAAGTCTCCAGACATTTTTATTTTTTCCCCCCACAAAGAATGTGATACTGTTATCTGGTAATAAATGTTGTAGTTAGTAGCAATAAAACTTTCTTTATATAAAAAAAAGACAGAGCACAGACAGAGACAGCGCATTTCTGGCTTAAATAAAAGTCCATTTAAGCTCAGCAATTTTGTGGCTCATTTATTCTTAGTATTATCAATTGCAAAACAAATGTGATATCAGGACTATATATCGGCCATCGGTCACCATGCTCCCCAAATATCAGCATCGACCCTTAAAAACCCAGATCGGTTGACCACTATTCGGGAGTTTATGTTTAGAAGTAGAAGATTGTTAAATGTGTAATACAGCAGTTTCCCTGGCTGTAGCCACAACAGAGACCAATGAACCGAATGCAAGTCTTTGGAATAGGAGAAAATTCATGCAGACATGGGGAGAACATGCAAACAACACTAAAATATTTGACCAGCTATGAGTGTTGTCTATGACTGTTTGGCCATGCAGGAATGTAGTAAAGTATGGCATGGGATTTCGGTAGATCCAGTTCCAGATGCATCTTGGAGGTGTGTCATATGTGGCTACATATTGTGCAATCAAACCGAATTCTGATATAAATTCACCTTGGGTGCCTTTACCCACACATTATTAAATGACTTATCCAGACACAATCCTAATACTGAAGACGCCTAAACTGACCTGGTGTAAAACGGGGTCAAAGACTCAAGCTTTACTTTGGTGCACCACACGCCGAGCAGGCCAACCAGGTGACCCAGTAAAACACACACAAGAACAAAACACCACCTGTGCTGGCACAACCACATGCTGAGAGCCACTCGGTGGGTTCAAAAGCACTAAACCCAGCATGAGGGTCTATCAGAATCTTGCTTTACATTTTTTTTTGGTTTAACAGGTTTTCTGCCACCAATCACCAGAAATCCGTTTGACCTTAGGAATGGTTTTAACCACCTGTTAAGTGGTGGGCTCGCCAGTGAGCAGGAAATCAAACTAGAAATGCATAAACTACCAATGTATAAACTAGCAAAAGAAAAAAGCAAGTTAACATAACATACTGCATAATATACAGTACGTGCAAAAGTCTTAGGCCACCATTAGATTTATTGGTTTGCCAATGGTACAATGACCATTATATAATTACTTCTCAGTCTCTTTATTAAGATACAAACTGAAAACAGAGGCAATACGTACACAAATTAAAATTTTTTTTTACACAATTTTCAGAACAAAATGGCTTCTACAGGCAAGCATCAGTATTTAGTGTGAACGTGTCCTGGGGAGACTGTCCTGAAGATTTGTGAAGTAATCATCTGGTATATCAAACCAGGTTTCTTTCAGCAGATCCTGTATTTCTTTCTCTATCCACATGATCCCATACTGCCTCTATAATATTCAGGTGTGGACTCTGTCGATTTTCTTTTCTGCTTTTTTTTTTTGGTAATAGACACTGAGAAATAAAGATATATGGTCAATGCGCCATTGCTGAAACAACAAATCTAACGGTGGCCTAAGATTTTTGCACAATATTGTATAATGTCAACATACACTGCCTGGCCAAAAACAAAGGTCACACGCACACTAATATTTCATTGGATATTTCTCTAATATTTCTTTAGCTTTGATTATGGCCTGCATTCGGTGTGGTATCATTACCACAAGCTTCTGCAGTGTCCCAACATTTATTTCTGTCCAGAGTTGCATTTATTTTCCCCAAGATCTTGTATTGATGATGGCAGATTTGTTCCACTGCACAAAGTCTTCTCCTGCACATCCCAAAGATTCTCAATGGGGTTCAGGTCTGGACTCTGGTGGCCAATCCATGTGTGATAATGTCTCATGCTCCCTGAACCACTCTTTCACAATTTGACCCTTCTGAAACAGATGAACATCTTTTCCACGACCACAGGATGTGTCTTTCGACATACTTGTTTAACAAATGAGAAGCTACTCACTGCATCAGTCAGGGTTAAATAACTTGTTGCCAGCTGAAACATCATCACCAATGCAGTAATTATCCGATAGGAGGCTCTTTTTTTTTACCCATTTGCTTAGTTAAACCCAGGTGGTGACCTTTTTATGGCCAGGCAGAGTATTTTACCCTGTAATACTATAAATATATCCAGTTTCTTATTTAAAGTTACAGTAAGTAAAACATCACAGTTAGCGAAAAGAACGCAAAAGCCAGCAGACGACCAAATAGTTCACCCAAATTTTACAACAAGGTACTGTAAAGACCCCATAAAAAACAAAACTCAGATTACTTTTCTGGTGCAAGGGAGGGCCAAAAACTTAACAAGGATTTTGCCTTGCTGTATGCAGGGATAACTGTACTAGTGTTGCACCGATACCGACTCTTACACACAGTATGCACATGCGCTCTACTAGATGATGTTTACCCGAAGCCAGCAGCATTTCCGCGAAGTGGGATTATTTCTCGCTAAAACGAGCAGTAGCAAGATGCCTGCTGCAAAATCATGCCAGCATTTTGAGGGGTGGCTGAAATGTATATATAACCAACAATTAAAAAGCTTAAAAAGCTTCATTCTTTTTCTAAAACTTTTGAAATTCAATCAGTAAATACCATTATTTCAAGCTTATTATATCTTATTTGCGATACAGAAGACTATCATCATGCCAATCTATAAAAAGTGGAACCCCATAAATATCAGAATTTATAGGCACCTATCGAGTAGTTAAGTCAGATAAAGGTGGTATCGTTACTAGGTATTGGCAGATACTTGAACATCAGGTATCGGTATCGGAAGGAAAACATCCCTAAACTGGGAGCAAGGCAAGGCAAGGCAGAACATATCCAACTCCTCTGAATGCCCTGGTTCTTTCATGTGAACGCTCTTTTGTTTTATCTGTTCTACAATTACAAAATGCAGTCCATTTGTTTTGCAACATACTGTGTTAGTCAGGACCCCCACAGATCAGGTACTAGGAGTGGTGGATCATTCGCCAGCAGTGCTGCTGGAGTTTTTAAACACCGGAGTGTCACTGCTGGACTGAAAATAGTCCACCAACCAAAAATGTCCATCCACCAGCATCCTGAGAGCACTGATGAAGGATTAGAGGATGACTAACACAAACCATGCAACAACAGATGAGATACTGTCTCTGACTTTACATCTACAAGGTGGAGCAATATGGTAGATGTGTCTAATAGAGTGCACAGTGAGTGGGCACAGTGTTTGAAATACCAGCAGCACTGCTGTGTCCACTCATACCAGCACAACACACACTAACAGAGCACATCAGTGTCACTGCAGGGATGAAAATGATCCACCACTGAAATAGTGCCTGATCTGTGGGGGTCCTGAACACTACAGAACAAAGTAAAGCGGACTTACAAAGGCTGCAGAGAAACAGACGGACTCCAGAGTGTAATTGTAAAACTAAAGTCTACATCTACACTGACAAAATGGACAATGAGTGGAGCAACAAGTCACAAACACGGAGTGTGTTATTAAGCAGTGCAGAAAACAACGTAGTTACACCGCGCATGGTGATGGAGTTAGCAGAGACAGGTATCCTATATTGGCTAGGCTAGCCAAGTCCTATTTATGCATTCCTGGTACTTCAACACTGTAAGAGCGTCTGTTCTCTGGGGCAGGAAATATAGGCTCTAAAAAAAAAAAGAGCCAGCTTTAGCCAGGAGCATGTTGACATGCTAACATTTTTGCATTGCAATGCAAAGTTCCTAAAGAAAGAGCGTGAATGAGTTTGTATGTAGTGTTTGCATCAGAGATGCATTTATTCTTCTTTATTAAGATAAGATAAGATAGCCTTTTATTATCCCACAGGGGGAAATTATGTTGTTACGGCACCAAGAAGGAAGAAACAGAATAAATACAAGTATACACACTATTATTTAATTTGTTATTTTAATTTATTAATCAATTTAATTTATTATTATTCAATTATCACTTATTTGCTCTGTTATTCAATGTTATATTTCTGAATAAAGACATGGAAAAAAAATTTTAAAATCCGATTCATCGATTAATCGAAAAAAATAATCGATTGATTATTAAAAGAATCGTTAGTTGCAGCCCTAATCCATACAAAAAGGCACAATATTTACCCAATCCTTGCTTGCAAAACTAAATCTCGTGGTATTTCCGGTGGGGTGTGTGTGTAAATCATATACCTCCTCACTCCAAACACACCATGACTGACAAAAAACTTCTTTTCTCCCTTGTCTATAGGTTTGTGGGTGCCTTCCAAAAACAGTTTTCGTGAAAGCGGTGTCTAACAGTAGGGATGGAAACATTTTCTAAACATTACACAGTTGCTGGGGATTTAATCTGTGGCTCACACATAATGCACAATATTTATGCAATCCACGCAAGCAAAGCCAGTTTATGGAACGAAGCTCAATCTGGTGTTGACATTATTTATTTATTTTTTTGCAAAACATGTAGTTCTACCAAAACAAGATGTACAGGTATGCCGTGCAAAATCAGTACGGTGTTCAATTAGCAATTAAATAATACATGATACGTGCCGATTACCCCAGTCAAAATAATGAAAGCAAGCTTCGGGAGTTCCGCGAGCAGTCCATTGCTGCTTTGTGAATATTAATTTTGCTAGAAATGTATGGATACACACCTTAAAAGCGTTACACATGTGTGTGTGTCAGCTGAGGCTGTAGGAGCCTTTACTGAGATTGACAACAGCAGCGGTCACTGCGGTTATGTTGATAAACCACGCATTTCTCCATTGAATTGATGAGACATCACGTAACACCACAATTATTGGATTCATCTCAAATGTTGGATATACATTATGAATAAAGCCAGCGCTGGTACCCTGTTTTAACGGAGATAAACGGAAAAGCGGTCCGGTAAAGCCGGGGCTTTAGCCGTAAAGCTAACGGATGCTAACGCAGGCTAACGGTCATTTCTAGCCCATAAACAGTCTGGTGTATTTACGCAGATTTGACCAAATAGCTCTTTTAAACCCACAACATGTGTGCAGCGTTTATTCGCAAAGAACGTGTGTGCGTTTTAGGGTTTGTGCTCTACTCACCCTGTTTGCTCTCTATTTTTCCCGACATGGTCTCCCGGCGATCAGGGCTTTAAGGAGAAAACAGGGAAAAACCACCAATAAACGCTGCTCTTCGTTACCGGACCATTTGGAGCGATTTTTATGTTTTCTTTAATTCCCTCTTCAAGCGAAAATAACCTCCGTCTGGCGCATGTTGTTCAACGAAAGGCTGCACGGTCCAACACACACTCGGTGCGGTGTACGTTCACACACACACACATCCTTACACACATACACAACACACATGCACACCTTCAGACGGCGTGATGGACGAATCAAACGCGAACCGATTCCTGCTGGAAATCCGACTGACTCTTCCGAAGTGACCTGAGAGTGTGCACGATGTTAGCTCATAACTACGTGTATTTATTTCATACACGTTTTTACTTTTATCTTTCGCACTGTAAGCGTTTTCGAGACAAAACCACAATGCCTTTATAGCTCCATATTCAGCACAACATCACATATTCCTAATTATTACGCTCTTAATGGTCCTAACGACAAACTAATGCTCAGAATCTTAGCAATAATTAAGAAAACCCACCAATACTTGTATCGCCATTTGCTCATTATTACTTGCTCCTGAAGTGAACTGTTGAGGGAGAGCTTTAAACAGTGAATTCATTTATATGGTCTTGTACAAAAAAACATAAAACCATGAAAAGATTTAAACGGATCTAAAACTCAAACTAACACGTGGCCAAGGGTTCAAAATCTTCCAAAATATCTTCTATCATGTTTTTTTCTTCAACAATTGGTCATTAGTTGGTAATCTGACACAGGCCACCAGGCTCTTGTTTTGGTCTGTTCCAGATTTGAACCCTATAGAGAATTTGGTCTCACACTAACCTAGCTGGGAAACAATTTTCAACCCCCATTTTTTGCCCAGGAGTTTATATATAAACCTATAATGGCCTCACACCTTTCTCTAAACATAAATAACCATAACGCTGATGTAATGGCTTCAAATTTAATTCTGCTTATTTCTGGAATTCTCTGATTCGTTTTGGAAATACTGCTTCACCTCACTAAAAAGACCAAGATATGGTGTTGTTTTTCTACACACAGTCGATGCTAGTATGATGGGTACAATTGCCACAAGCATGTAATGTTGTTATGGTGGCACACTGGTCAACCAGCTTATCCACAAAGTTTATCAGCATATCCAGCTATAAACCATCACTGGATCCACACTGGAGTAGTTCCATAAAATAAACAGATGGTCAGTACAACAACCTGGTCAATGCTAGTCCAAAACACAATACATGCAGTGCTTTTAGCAGGTCGGTCAATCTGTATATAATATTTGGTATTGACTATGGATACTCCAACCATGACTACCAAATCTCTGACCAGCTGGTTAAAGGTATACTCCAGAATTTTACCTTTTAATATTTTGTAACTGTATATGTTTTGGTAGAGTGATTACCATGAGCTATCATTTCTAACCTTTCCAATTCTGAGAAAAGACCACAAAAACCACTGACTCAAAACACTTATCACAGGAGCCTAAAGCAGAATTTATATTATTTTTTGCACCTTACTTATTGACTTGATGGATTTTTGCTACCCTGCACTGAGGTATGGAGCATATAATAACGGCATTTGCTGTACAAATTTGAATGTATTAAACATATCTGCCATGTTGTGACCTGAAGCAAATAGCCAATCATGGTAGAACATTGTTATGACATTTACAATTAGAAGATACTGTAAAACTGCCTCGATATCCAAGGACAGACAAATTTTCCCACAATTTTGTGGGAAGTCTGTAAATTGCCGCTGAACAATACTGCACCCGATGCCAGGCGTGTGGGAAGAAGTTTGATGTATTACGCCCTGCCAACTGAATAAAAAAGTGAACAAAGCAGCATAAACACAAACTATGGTGAGGTTACTCCTCACAGACTCAGGTTCAAGACTCATGTTTGCATGGCTTTGCTCTGTGAACATTCCAAAGAAATGCGTTAGCTTGAGTGGCATCTGGAAAGTGTCCCAGTATTATCTAGTGTGTGTGTGTAGTCGTGCCCTGCAATGGACTGGCGCCAGTGTTACCAACAAACTGTTATTAGGCCACAGGTGGATGAATAAACAAACACCGTACAGTTTGAACAATAAATAATTCTCTAAACGTATCCTTGTGTTGAAGGGAGTTGTTGTTAAGGTACCTAACAAGGGATGGAATATCTAATCTGTCCAGAACATTACTGCACAGGTTGCTCACCAAATGAGTGGGGGCATCTCTGCTTTGGAGGCCTTATTGGGAGCGTCCTTAATTGGCTAACCCATTGATCAATTGGTATGTTCTCTCTACCAGTATTTACCCAAGTACTAAATAAATTCATAATGCTAGAGAACAAATTACCTAACAAACTAAAAGTCAGTCGCATGAACTTTGGGTTCTCTCCTAACCAGAGGACTGGCAAATAGCATGTGTACAGATTGATGTCTAACCTGCAACTGACAGGAACTACATCTTCCACAATGCCCCAGCATCTTTCCAAAACCTTCACTGGCTAACGCTTTCAGTCAAAGCCAGTTTATTAAAAAAAAAAAATTTATGTGGAGTTTTTAAGAGAAAGTTAGCCATGCTGCAGACAAGGTAGTGATAGCTCAAAGCTATGTTTTAGTAGCTTATAAAGCTTATTAAGCTAGCATAAACATCATTAATGCAATTAATAAAAATCCTTTAGTGTTCATTTGTTTTACATTTCTCAACCAGTTTCAGAGTGACGCCTGCTTTAGTGTTACATCTCTTAATCTTTTTAGTGTATAACAGGTGTATTTTTAACACATGACCGATTGGCAAGCATAGGGGTACAGCTGTGCCAATCTAAATTTTGGGTGTGCCCCAGTACGACAAGTACTGTTCTAAATTATATAAACGGATATTCCAAGAACACTCAGGTGAGAAGTAGGAAGCCGGAAAAACAAGACTTCGTAAACACAGACGCCAAAAACGTCCCTTAGACATCTATTATAGAGGAATCTGAAGTAAGTGGTTATTTCTTTCCTCTAATTATCAGAAAACATGTCGAAATAATTGTCTATGGTTATCCCAACACAACTTCCTTGTGGTCCATGCTGGTTTACACTGCTTTACACCGGTTTGGCTGGTGAACCTGCATGCCTGCATGATCTTGCTGGTTAACCAGCATTCCAACATACCAGCACTTCAGTGAACAGCATACTTATATCCCAGTATCTCATATAACAGCACACTTATATCCTAGTAGCTCTCACTAGGAAACAGCATACTTATATCCCAGTATCTCATATTAGTAAACAGCACGCTTACAGTGGTGTGAAAAAGTGTTTGCCCTTTTCCTGATTTCCTATTTTTTTGCATTTTCGTCACATTTAAGGTTTCGAAACATCAAACCAATTTAAATATTAGTCAAAGACAACACATGTAAACACAAAATGCAGCTTTTAAATGAAGGTGTTTAGTATAGAGGGAGGGCCCTGTGTGACAAAGTGATTGCCCCCTAAACCTAATAACTGCTTGGGCTACCCTTAGCAGCAACAACTGCAACCAAGTGTTTGCGATAACTTGCAGTGAGTCTTTTACAGCATTGTGGAGGAATTTTGGCCACTCATCTTTGCACAATTGTTGCAATTCAGCCACATTAGAAGGTTTTTGAGCATGAACGGCCTTTTTAAGGTCATGCCACAGCATCTCAATAGGATTCAGGTCAGGACTTATGACTAGGCCACTCCAAAGTCTTCATTTTGTTTTTCTTCAGCCATTCAGAGCTGGACTTGCTTTGGATCATTGTCCTGCTGCAGAACCCAAGTTCGTTTCAGCTTGAGATCATGAAGAAATGGCTGGACATTCTCCTTCAGGATTTTTTGGTAGACAGCAGAACTCATAGTTCCATTTATTACACCAAGTCTTCCAGGTCCTGAAGCAGCAAAACAGCCCCAGACCATCACACTACCACGACCATATTTTACTGCTGCTATAATGTTCTTTTCCTGAAATGCTGTGTTACTTTTACACCAGATGTAATGGGACACACACCTTCCAAAGAGTTCAACTTTTGTCTCGTCAGTCCACAGAATGTTTTCCCAAAAGTCTTGGGCATCATTAAGATGTGTTCTGGAAAAATTGAGATGACCTTTAATGTTCTTTTTGCACAGCAGTGGTTTTCAACGAGGAACTCTGCCATGCAGGCCATTTTTGCCCAGTCTCTTTCTTATGGTGGAGGCATGAACACTGACCTTAATCGAGGCAAGTGAGGCCTGCAGTTCTTTGGATGTTGTTGTGGGGTCTTTTGTGACCTCTTGTGAATCACTTTTTCATTTTTCATACAGGGCCATGTAGGTTTGGATTTTTTTCTCCCTCTATAATAAACATCTTCATTTTAAAACTGCATTTTGTGTTTACCTGTGTTGTCTTTGACTAATA
Organism: Ancistrus triradiatus; assembly: GCA_025084515.1. NCBI lineage: Eukaryota > Metazoa > Chordata > Actinopteri > Siluriformes > Loricariidae > Ancistrus > Ancistrus triradiatus. Next base: position 15,549 of record JAJAGP010002476.1, on the reverse strand, counting down.
TTTAAATTGTTTTTATGTTCTAAAATACTTAAGTGTGACAAAGATGCAAAAAAATTGGAAATCAGAAAGGGGGCAAACACTTTTCTACACCACTGTATATCCCAGTATCCCATACTAGTGAACAGCACACTTATACCTCAGTTGTCTTCATTACAGTGGAAATAGGAGTGGACTCACTCTCAGAAATGTTGAAAAAGGGACAGAAGATGTAGGTGTTTTTTGAAGAGATTTTGGCTATGGCATTTATACAGTAGATGCGGCTTCTGAGTCAACCCTCACGTAGCGTGATTCACTTTAGAGCGTTTGTTTCAGAAAGAAGAGTCGGATCAGTAAGTGAATCGTTTAGCCCATCAGCATTAGGGGTGCCACTGGGACCGCTGTTACTGGTCACCATTGCTTTGAGAGACAAACAGCTCCTCCTACAGGCGAGAACAGGAATGTGACTTCAGCTCCCTACTCCCTCTGCAATTCATTTGGTATACTGTAGAAGAAACCGTTTCATATTGTATATATCCAGGAGTGGACAGTAAGGAAGTACATTTACTTGAGTAGCTACTGTACTCAAGTATGCTTTTTGTGTGTATATACTTTTCTGGAGTATTATATTTTTTGCAAACTTATGACTTCACTACATTTCAAAGACACATACTTTTCACTCCACTACATTTTTATCAAGGTCCTCATTACTTGTTAATTTGAAGAAGCTTCAGAAGTCAGTAAATGATTTTATTTTTTTAAAACGTGGCTGTTTTTTTTCCAAAGGTGACACTGACAAAGACAGCCTGTTAAGAATCAGTATAATAGGGTCACGTCACGTTGGCCTAAGAATTTATTTGTAATACTTGAGTATTATTAAAAGCAAGTACGTCAGTACTTTAACTTGAGTAAAAATCCGAGGGTACACCTTTCACTTGTATCGAAGTAACATTTGACCAATAGTATCTGTACTTTGACTTAAGTAATGAAGTTGTGTACTTCGTCCACCTCTGTATGGCGCTTTATACAATTACAGATACCACTCCTTCCTATATAGTGGAAAATACAGTTATGAATTAACAGTTAAATAACATTGTGTTAATAATATTGTGTATAATAAGCACTTTTGCTTTATTAAAAGGTTAAGTTCAAAACACCAAAACTTGTATTGTTTGCACTGTTTGTTTTTTGTGGCTCAAATTGGAGGACAAAATGGGGGACCCCACAAAGATGGAAAGATCTTGTGCCATTGTATAGTTGTTTTTTTGTTTTAAATAAAATACAGATGCCACCAAATATTCTAACAGATTTGCATGGAGGTACACCTACACTTATTTTTTTTTACCTTATTGGGACATTTTGCTGGTCCCCATGAGAAAAAGAAAAACTGCTTTTTAAAAAAAACAGAAAGTACAACTTTTTCCACTGAAATTGCCAAAGGGGTCAAAGAGATCTCCATTAGTGTTTAGGAACTTAAGGTTAGGGGGATTTAGAGATAAGGGTAGGGTAAGCATTAATTAGCTACAGTAATCATTAAATCAGTGGGAAGTCCCCGACAAAGATGGGTGAGGACAGGTGTGTGTGTGCTGGTCTTGGTGTGTGGGTGTGTGGTGTGTGTGTTACGGAATGCATGACCCTGAGGGTGTAAATGCGGAAAACACGGAAAAACACGACCCGTTTAGATCCTGAGGGCCTGAGTGCAGAATGTGTGAACCTGTCTATACATGAAGAAGGAAAAGAAAACAAACTGCGGCATCTATTTTTGTGCCTTTTACCTTCAGTTTAAAACAAGTGAAAATGTCTTTGTGTTTTTATTTTCTGAATTAAAGTAATTTATAATGTGAATCAATTTGTTTACTCTTTAATTCATTAGTAGAGAGGCCGAATGATTTACGTTTTATTTGTATTTTGTGTTAAACATTTGGATTAACTAACAATTAAAAGTTAAGATCAGGAAGTTTAATCGTTAAACCTGTATTAAATTCAAATTAAATTAAACTTTTAACAATTTAGGCATTTATCAAAAAAACTACATAGTGCTGCCACCTAGTGTACACAGCCTAGAAGCACAACTATGCGGACTCCCATTTTTATACAGTATATAGTTCCGTTTTAAATGAATTTCTGCTTTTATTCTGTGATACATTTTTTGTTTCTTTATTTTGTTTCTTCTTTCCCTTGTTTTTTGTTCTTTTGCTTAATTTTTGCTTCAGTTATTCCTTCCTTTATTCTCTTATCAATTTCTTGTCCTTTATTTTTAATTCCTTGTTTAATAATCTTTTTTGTCTTCACTGACAACTCTTTCAACAAATTTTATTTGTCACTTCCTTTATTCAGTCATTGTTCAATTTCTTTCCTTCTTTTCACCTTGTCATATTCTTTCTCTCGTCACTCGCTTCTCTGTAATGTTGTTTTCCCTTTCCTTCCTTCCTTTCTTCCTTTCTTTCTTTCTTTCTGGGCTTCTTTCTTTTGTTTTATTTTTATAGCATATCTGTGTGCTTGTTCATTTAATTATTCATGTATATCTCATGACATTTGGCAGTAAGTGACAAAACACTCCGTTCAGTACCCAGTTCAGATGCCCCCGATGTATGATGGGAATATGTTCTGATAAATCCATCATAAGACGAATGTATCGCAAACTGAGGAGTTTAATATATACTGTATATATCATAGCCTAGCCTACCTTAAACCTGCTTAAAACACTTACATTAACCCAGAGTTGGGCCAAATCATTAACGCAAAGAAAATGATTTTACAGTAAAGTGATGAATATCTCATATACTTTACTGAATAATGTATTGAAAGTGAAAAACAAAAACAAAGTGGTTAATCCACTGGTGGATTGAGGGCGCTGCTGCTCAGCTCAGTTAGCTGGCTGCTGCCTGGATGCCCAGCATCTGTTGGAGAGTATGGTACTGCATATTGCTTGTCAAAATTCAAAATTCAGAAAATGGTTTCTCCCGAATGTGTATTTATTATTTATCACAATTCCATAAAGCCACCAGCCACCGTAATCCGAGGAGCACCTGTCCAGAAATCCATTAAAATAATGATCAATAAATCATAAACATGTAGAGGGTCATACACATGATATAAAACCTCTTTTGACAACTCAGCTACAATCAGCTTCATATGAACAGTCAGTGTGTCTAGACGTTCCTCAGATTTTCTTCCTTTTTTTACATTCAGTCCTTTGGCAGACACGCTTATCCAGAGCGACTTACAATCTGATACAATCTTACACTGTACAATCCAACCACTTGTGGATTAAGGGCCTTGCTCAAGGACCAACAATGGCAGTAGCGAAGTTTGAACCCCAGACCTTCTGCTCAATAGTCTAGTACTTAAACCATTGTCCCACCACAGTCTACAGAACACCCCAGAGATTCATTGAGCTGGATGGACACTTTCCTAACGCTTACCAGAGCAGCTCAGTGGGCTTAGGTTACACCAATCAGAGCATAGCTCCAATACACTACATGGTCAAAAGTTTATCTTCTAATTAGTGCTTTGTTTCAGTTACTTTCACTGCTGTAAGTGCAGGTACAGTGCTACCTCGGTTCTCGACCACCTCAGAACTCATCAAATTCAGTTCTCAGTGCATTTTGATCAGAAAAATTAGTCTCGGTTCTGGTCAGTTGTTCGGAGCACTTGCTTAAACTTGTAGGAGTTGAGCCACATGACTCGATTCAGGATTCATGATCAGTACACACAGTGATACACAGTGATACAGATTCACAATAGTGGTTGCTGAGAGAAGATCCCTGCTTTTCTTTATTTTTACATCTACAGTACTGTATTCCTAGTGCAAATAAGTCTCCATGGGTCCTAAAAAGGGTTGTAGTGACTGCCAACCAAAAGGGAAACAGGAATTGAATCCTCCAGAACACAGGCTGCAGTTAGCTTAGCAGCTATGCTAGCAACCAGACTTCATCAATACAGTAAGTGTGCTTTTACTTTTCATTTTCAATCCATTACTGACTAAATTACATGAAATTCATCAACACTCTATTATAAAACAAGCTTTGTGTTAATGATTTTGGCCAACTGTAGCTTAATGTAAGTGTTTTAAACATTAACTTACTTAATCATAGGCTCCACTATGATACCGTATAGGCCGCTGTACCTAACACTTTCATCACACTAATCAGTTCATGTTACATTTAACTTATGGTGGATTTGTCAGAACATATCCCCATCATAAATTAGGGAGCACCTGTACAATACAACTCCATTAATGCATATAATGCCTCAAGCAGTGTGGATTTTCTGGGGATCTGGAATGATTCATTTTATATACTTGTTTCCTTATGTAGAAAAATGTGCTCAGTACTCATTTTCGGTTTTCTACAAGCCTTCTGGAACGAATTTACGAGGAGAACCGAGGTACCACTGGGAAAACAACTTGGAACATGGAATGTTATCAAGAGAATACAGAGAATGGCGTGATCCAAGAAAGACAGCTAACGAAAGGAGATCCTGAATGATGGCTCTGATGAACAGTCTGTGCACAGTCAAAATGCTTAAATGAACACAATTCTGGTGCTCCAACTAGTGTGTCCAAATTGACAACTCATCATCTAGATTGGCCATAACAACGGGCAACCAGTTCAAGTGCCACTGCTGTCTAAGAGAAACAGAAAGGCAAGACTGAGAGGGCAAAGAGTGCAAACACTGGATCACTGAGCAGTGGAAAAACATCTAGATGAATCCAGATTTCTGTTGCACCATGCTTGATGGGAGGGTCAGAATTTGGTGGAAGCAGCATGAACTGATGAGCCCTTCCAGGCAAGTATCAACAGTTTTGGAAAACATTAATGGTATAGAGATTGTTTTCTTGGCACACCCAGAGTCCTCTGATACCTGCAGATGGATGTTTGGACAGTAGGGCTAACCTAACCCCCTCATCTGGGAATTCCACTTTGGGAACTCTGAGACTGTGCTCAACATAGCTTATCCCTTCACAGCCTTCAAGATTTCTGAAGTATTTGCTCCAGATTAGGTTTCATACAGTTTTGTGTGTTGACACAAATGAATAGTCATGACTTGGTCTTAACTTCAAAAGCCCAGCTCTGAGAAGTTAATCCATGCTTACCTTGATCTTTTTTAATGTTGATGTGCATTTGTGCATGTGGGTGTATTCCTACACTCAATAGCTATTCACTATCAACACACATGCATGATAAAGAATTTAATAAAAAATATATTTCATAAAAGGTAAAGGAAAATAGCCAAGGGGCAAAGTTGAGGTGAGAGAGACAGAGAGAGAGAGACAGAGAGAGAGAGAGAGAGAGAGAGAGAGCGCGCGAGTGTTCAGCCCACTGTGATTTGTTTTGTGAATGCAAATGTGTATTTGAAATAAAAATGTTCATACATAAAACACACACACTTTCTATTCACCAGCCAACTGAACAGTCAAAAGTTTAGAAGCACACACACACACACACACACACACAACACCACATAAAGTCTAGACCTCATCAAAAAGCCCCACAAGTCTGTTTGATGAACCTACAGAGGCAGAGAAAAGCAGTAATTTTAGTGCGGCATCAATGATGAAAGAAATTGTGACTGTGTGTGGTGTGGTGTCACCCCCGCCTCTTATACGGTACTTGTTGAGGACTGGAAATTCACTTACACAGTACTTCTTGTACACAAAGATTGAATCATGGAAATACTGTCAGTGTTATACTGTATATACTCATTGACAGAAAAAAAAAACAAAATTAAAGCCAAAAACCCAGATAGGAATGTCGGATTGCCGCAAAATCGCATGCAGTTCTGTCTGGGGGAGATATTAAATGTTACAGTGTGGTCTGATTAGACACTGGATCTTGCCACAAGAGGCGTCAAGTGCTTTCCTCTGCTGGCCCTATAAAAAGGCCTCTCATGGCTACTTTTGGGTAGTTACCACTTGGTGAGAGATTGTTAACTGCTAGACCTGCAATCCTCTATGATACACTCGAAGACATTTCTGCCCATTTTGGGCAGTTTTGAGACCGGTGCACATCATTGGACTGAGAGAAGCAAGGATGGTCATTTCACAAACTGCCTGCCATCGTGGCCGTTCTAACCTAGCTGTAGAGGTGGTTGAGCCGTGGTTCCATGAGGGCTTGCACTCATAGTGCACAAGCATAGTAAACATCCCTACGGCCCAGACAACCACCAGTAGAGAGGATCATTTGAATCCGCTGACAAGCCACGAGCACCTTCACTGCACACCCATGTATCTGCCGTGGACCATTTCCAGGCACTATCAGAAGGAAACTGGGTTGTCACTTCGCACATTTCAAAACCCCCCCCCCCGGGTTTTTTTTTTGTCCGCCATTGAGGCAAGCCACCTTCTTTGCAGTGGTGTTGTGGAACGCGAAACCTGGACGCTACAGATTGGAACGTATGGTCTTTATCGACTTATCCAGGTTCCGTTTGGGCTCCGATGGACGGTGAGTTTGAGTATGGAGCCCTTAGTTTGAGCGCTTCAGTCCTCTGTGAATACATGCTGCCTCAAACTGCTGGTGTGACGATCTGGGAAGCCATCACAATAACGCAGTAGTCACTCTAGCAGTGATTCTAGGGAAACGGACATCGGTGACCACAAGCTCCCCCACACAGCAAGGGTTTCCCAGGAATGTCTCCCGCCATATGCAACCTTTCCTGTCTGGTCCACCAGATTTACCGCCAATGTAGCATTTTATGGCCAGCTGGGATGCCAGCGTTGGCAACTTATAAGTGTGCAGGATCTACAAGCCAGCTGCACATCTGTGGGGCAAATTTGCCAGAAAAAAAAAAAAAAGAAAAAAAAAAAAAAAAAAAAAAAAAAAAAAAAAAAAAAAAAAAAAAAAAAAAAAAAAAAAAAAAAAAAAAAAAAAAAAAAAAAAAACGAAAAAAAAAAAAAAAAAAAGAAAAAAAAAAAAAAAAAAAAAAACAACACACAAAAAAAGAAAAAAAAAAAAAAAAAAAAAAAAAAAAAAAAAAAAAAAAAAAAAAAAAAAAAAAAAAAAAAAAAAAATGGGAAAAAAAAAAAAAAAAAAAAAAAAAAAAAAAAAAAAAAAAAAAAAAAAAAAAAAAAAAAAAAAAAAAAAAAAAAAAAAAAAAAAAAAAAAAAAAAAAAAAAACAAAAAAAAAAAAAAAAAAAAAAAAAAAAAGAAAAAAACAAAAAAAAAAAAAAAAAAAAAAAAAAAAAAAAAAAAAAAAAAAAAAAAACAAAAAAAAAAAAAAAAAAAAAAAAAAAAAAAAAAAAAAAAAAAAAAAAAAAAAAAAAAAAACAAAAAAAAAAGATACCATACATAACCTGTATGCCCATGACCAACTGTATCTCATCATGTATCCGGCTAGAGGCGCCTAATAGGATAACTGGAGCCACCCATTACCGTTTTTCCTCAGTAACTTATTGCACTCTAATATTGTACTGGGTTTACATATATCATCCATTACATTCATACATAAAGTTCATTCGATCTCAGCAACTCCTCCTTGTTGAGTTATTTTTTTCTGTGTTACATAATTTTTCCAAAGTCCTTCCTTGCACAGGCATATAGCCCCCCCATTGTTGTGGAAATCCCAACCCAATGCTTTAGATTCAGTACTGTATACCCACTTCGTTTTATCAATCAGCATCCCTCGCATATTTTACACTACTGCCGTGTTGTCCCCTGAATTTCCACAAAGCAAAACATGACTAAAAACACTGGTAACTCAATCACGACCCTTAATCTGCTTCAGAGGGGAGGTGTTTTCACCATTTAAACCAACATTTTGCATTATTATGTGTACCACACCATCAGTATTGGGTGATATAGAAGAAAAGAGATTAATGGAAAAATGCCTGCCTTGCTGCTTTGAACACCCTGGTGTTTGTGGTATGGTACGTTAGCGATTGGATGAATATGTATGTATACTGAGCCGTGTGGTCTGTGGCTTTTGGCGCGTAGTAATGTATTTCTGGCCCTTGGAACAGCTTCGGTCCAACTGCGCCATATTTTCCCATGAATATTTTCACCGCTAATGGTTTTTAACGTGGGGGAATACTTGCACTCAACCACACGCGCATCAACATGATATGACAGCGAAGCGAGCTGTCACCAGGACACAAGCACCTGCCTTTGGAGGAATGGTGACACACGGCCAAACAGTTCAACAAACTTAATTTAATGAGCGTTCTTATTATGGAAATATCCCAGAGTGTTAGAAATTGGAGAGATTTAGCTTACTGGTCCTTGCTCATTTATTCAAAACTAGAATGTTTACTGTCCACTCTGTTACTTACACTGTTCACTGCTCCTTCACACAAATATCGAACCAACCATCCACTGGCAACTTAGGTGCATTAGTCATGTAGACATGGTCAAGACAACCTGCCTGTAGTTCAAACCGATAATCAGAAATGGGGGAAGATATGTGATTTAAGTGACTTTGAACATGGCATGTTTTTGGTACTAGACTGGTGGTCTGAGTATTTCAGAAACTTCTGATCCTACTAAGATTTCACACACAGCTATCACTAGGGTTTACAGAAATTGGCCGAAAAAAGAGAAGTTCTCTGTGAAAATCCTTGAATGGCCAGACTGGTTCGAGCTGATGAAGGCAACAGTAACTCAAAATACCCACTCGTTCCAAACCAAGGTATGGAGAGGAACATCTCAGACTACAAACAATCAAACCTTGAAGCAGATGCGCTACAGCACAGAAGACCACACTGGGTGGCTACTCCTGTCAGTACTAACAGGCACCGAGCTACAATTCAAATGGGTTTACCAAAACTGGACACAAGAGAGTGGAAAAACGTTTCCTGGACTGATGAGCTCGATTTCTGCTGCGACTTTCAGATGGTAAAGTCAGATTTGGGTGTAAACAACATGATAGCATGGATCCATCCAACTTGACATGGATCCATCCGTGTCAACAGTCAGGCTTGATTTTGGTGGTGTAATCGGTTTGGGATAATTTCTTGGCACCTTTTGGGCCCATTAAAACCAACTGGCATGTTTAAACACCCAGCTACCTGCTTATTGTTTTGCTTGACCGAGGCCATCCCTTTATGACCACATGTGTACAGTGGGCAAAAAAGTAATTTAGTCAGCCCATTCTGATTGTGCATCTCGCTACTTAGAAAGATGAGAATAGGTCTGTAATTTTTCATCATAGGTACCTTCAACTAGAGAGAAAAATGAGAAAAAAAAACTCCAGGAAATCACATTTAGGATTTTTAAAGAATTTAACTGTAATTATTTGTGGAACATAAGTATTTGGGTCAATACACAAAAGTTCATCCTCAGACTTTGTAACTAACCTTTGTGGCAATGACAGAGGTCAACGTTTTCCTGTAAGTCCTTCACCAGGTTTGCACACCCTGTAGCTGGTATTTGTCCCCCATTCCTCCATGCAGATCCTCCTCTAGAGGCAGTGATGTTTTTGGGGCTGTCCGCTGGCAACAGGGACTTTCAACTCCCTCCCCAGATTTCTCTGGGGTGGAGGTCTGAGACCTGGCTAGCCCTCCAGGACTTGGAAATGCTTTTACGGAGCCACTCCTTCGTTGCTGAGCGCGTTTTTGGGGATATTGTCTGGCTGGAAGACCAGCCACGTTCCATCTTCAATGCCCTCACGGATTGAAAGAGGTTTGGCCTTACAATCTCATGATACATGGCCCGTCATTCTTCCCTTACACGATCGTCGTCCTGTCCCCTCTGCAGAAAAACACCCAAAGCCATGATGTTTTTCCCACCCCTTCTTCACAGTAGGTATGGTGGTTCTTGGGATGCAACTTAGCATTCTTCTTCCTCCAACACGAACGAGTTGAGTTTATTTTTTTACCAAAAAGTTCTATTTTGGGTTTCCTCTGAACCGCCCATTGATATTCTCCCAATTTTCTTCTGGATCAATCCATATGCCTCCTCTGGCAAACTTTCAGATGGGGCCTGGACATGTACTGGTTCAAGCAGGGGGGCACGCTGGTACTGCAGATCTGAGTCCCTCTCGGCGTAGTGTGTTTACGAATGGTAGCCTTTGTTACTTTGTCCCAGCTCTCTCAGTCATTCCTCATGTCCCTCCGTTAGTTCTGGATTTTTCTCACCGTTGATCTGTGTGGGGCCCCAGATGGAGGGAGATTATCATGGTTTTTGTATGTCTTTCATTTTCTTAAATTGCTCCCCACCAGTTTGATTTATTCACACCAACCTGCTTGCCTATTGTAGATCACTCTTCCAGCCTGGTCAGGTCTACAATTTTCTTCTGGTGTCCTTTGACAGCTCTTTGGTCTTGGCCATGTTGAGTTTTGGAAAAGGGGGGTCCCCCCCCCCCCGACTGTTTGAGGCGTGGACAGGTGGTCTTTTACACAGATAACGAGGTCCACAGGTGCCTTAATACAGGTACAGTGGAAGACAGAAGAATTCTTACAGAAGTTACAGTCTGGGAGAGCCGAAATCTTGCTTGTTTGTGGGTTTTGACCAATACTTATTTTCCACCTAATTTACAATTAAATTTGCTTAAAAAATCTCAATGTGATTTCCTGGATTTTTTTCCTCTCATTTTATCTCAACATAGTTGAAGTGTACCTATGATGAAAATGTACAGACCTCCCTCCTCATCTTTCTAAGTAGGAGTACTTGCTCAATCAGTGGCTGACTAATATTTTTTGCCCCAATGTATTTCAACAAAGCTCTAATTGTCTCAAACCGTTTTTCAAACCTTGACTGAGTTTCTGTACTCCAATGGCCTCCACCGTCATGATCTCAACCAATAGCGCACCTTTGAGACGTGTGGAACGGGAGATTCACCTCACTGATGTGCAAGCCGACCAATCGCACAACTGTGTTATGCTATATTGTCAGTGTGGCCCAAAATGTTTCCAGCACCTTGTTTGAGTCCATGCCACATTGACTTTGGGGTCCAACAAGCAAGGTGTCCTTCTAAATAAATAAATTAACGGTTAGTGCATATTGTATTAACTATTCACGAATAGGTATTTCATTGCATATTGTTAATTCAATTAGAGCACTTGGTAAGGTCTCAATTATCATCCTTAATGTTTCAAGTCAAATAAAAACACTTTATTCGATACAAGTCTGTGTGCGTGCGTGCATCTCTGCATGTGTGTGAGCAGATGGTGGTATGTCTGAGCCAGATACCAGACACCATCTGCCTTCATGGTACACGTACCCGATAACAGAAGAGAATACACCCACTACTCAAAAATACATGAATCATGTACAGCATTATCATATGAACATATTAGCACGTAAGAGCGCTTCAGTCATGAAGACCTTTTGCTGTGGTGAAAGGGCTTGAGTACTTCAAAAAACCTCAAGGCTATGGCACCAGGAGCTTAACTGGTCTAAGGAAATACACCAGACAATGAGTAATCCTAAAAACCTCAAGGAGCTACAACAAATTTACACCAGTCTACCCAAGTTAGTGGGATCTGGCTGGAGAAACATTGCAACTAAACAAACTAAACAAAACTTTCTGTTGTAGTGTCTAACCTATTTCCCCCATCAGTTTATGGGCTATAGGGCATTTATTGTTATTTGGAAAAAGTGGAATGTGATGCTCTGACAACAAACTGCTGGGAAACCCTGGATTTAGGTATTTACACCTCACTTTATTAGGTACACCTCCTTGTTTCTACACTTGTCATCCATTTGATCAGTTCCACTCACCATATTGATGCACTTTGTAGTTCTACAATTACAAGCTGTAGTCCATCTGTTTGGATCAGTTTTTAAACATCTTAGTGTCACTGCTGGTCTAAAAATAGTTCTCTAACCAAAAATGTCCACCAGCATCAGTAGGCAACATCCTGTGAGCACTGATGAAGGACTAGAGGATGACTAACACAAACTGTACAACAACAGACGTGCTCCTGTCTCCGACTTTACATCTACATGGTGGAGCAATATGGTAAACATGTCCAAACTCCAGCAGCACTGCTGTGTCCGATCCACTCGTACCAGCACAACACACTTTAACACACCACCACGTCAGTGCTGAGGATGATCCACCACCCAAATAGTATCTGATCTGTGCTGGTCCTGTGGAGGGTCCTGACCATTACAGAGCAGAATTAAGGGGATGAACAAAATATTTAGAAAAATAGATGGACTAGAGTCTGTAATTGCAGAACTACATAGTGCATCTATATAACATTTACATTTACAGCATTTAGCAGACGCCCTTATCCAGAGCGACTTCCAATTGATACAGTCTTACAATCCAAGCTATTGTGGGTTAAGGGTCTTGCTCAAGGACCCAACAGTGGCAGCTTGGCAGATTGTGGTCCATAGTCCAGTACCTTAACCACTAGGCTACCACAGTGCACTGCACAACCAAGCAGTGAGCACTGAATAACGGGCTCGTCCGGGATTTGAACCCGGGCCCTCTCCACTTACATCTATATGGTAATTGAAAAAAACAAGTGTAGAAACAAGGAGGTGTACCTAATAAAGAGATCAGTGATTGTATGTGGCTGTCATTTTGACACATGAAACCTACCTTAGCATTTTGCCTCATCAGTGTATGTCTATCCATTCTTGCGACTTTCCACAAGTCTGGTTTTTCCCACTGGTGACAAAGCCAGTACATGTATAAACAGAAGAAAAATGAAGCAAAAACTGTTCAATTTAGATTGCAAGCGAATTATTCTTAATTAATATATTGTTTTATTTATTCCAGTTTTATTCTCACCTAAATACAGATGTGCACCATTTAATGTCCACACTACATTCTGTGAAACTGGACGTAGACTGAAATGGATGTTGACCAGACATTACCATAGTCAAATAGATGCTTCGCACATAGTGTTTTATTGTAAATAATAATATTAATTAAAACAATATGAGAGCACTGAATACAGTACTGTACAATACAGCAATTCCTATCTTTAAATCTTTTATAAAAGTGGAAACACTTACGGAAACGAAAAAAACAAATTAGAAGGATAGCTTGTTATACTTGTTTCAAGACTGCAATTCTCTTATCTGTCAGCAGATGTCACAAGGGTTCAACCGTATTTGTTTTCTGTCATTCAGACGTGAATTAGATGTATATAAGACAGATTTTTATTTTGTAATGTAGGTCCATTCTTTTGTAATGTAGGACCTCGCCCAATATAGCAAACAGACATTGATTGGATGGACGTTAAACGGTGCAAATTTATACTGCATAATGACAGAGCATGTCTGAATGTATATGTATGTACACTGCCTGGCCAAATAAAAAGGTCAAGGTCATCACCTGGATTTAAATAAGCAAATAGTTACAGTTAAAAAAGAGTCTCCCATTGGATAATTCCCGCATTGGTAATGATGTTTCAGCTGGCAACAAGTTCTTTAATCCTAACTGATGCAGTGAGTAGCTTCTCATTTGTTAAACAATCATGTCGAAAGACACATCCTGTGGAAGTGGAAAAGATGTTCATCTGTTTCAGAAGGGTCAGATTGTGAAAGAGTGGTTCAGGGAGCATGAGACCGCATTTTCACACATGGAATGGCCACCATAGAGTCCAGACCAGAACCCTAATGAAAATCTTTGGGATGTGCTGGAGACTATATTTTATATATATATAAAACAAACCTATAATGAATATAAAGATATATTTTTGTTTTCAAAAGAAGTGATACTTTTGTAGTCAAGGTACCAATAATTTGATTGAAATATACATTTGAAACCTGGGACACTACTAAAGTTTCAAATGACTATTACAGCTTAAAATGACAGCTATATATAATTTATAATTCACATTTCATATACGATTAAAAAGCCCCATTTTCAGTATCCATTACTCGTCTTTTAATTAACATTGGTTATTAGACAAACTTTTTTGATTGTGTTAGCTCAGCTGAAAGCCATTATTCTGTGCAATAAAGCAGGTAAATTTTCCTAGGGGCGCAATGTATATAATGGCATTTCTAAAGTCAAATTTTGGAGTCATAATGGTGAAATAAAACATCATTCTATTAGTGTTTTATAATCGAAAGACCATCCCATACATAAGGATTCATTAAAAGGTGTTCATTACTGTTGTGAAATAAGACAGCAAAGTGGATCTGAAGAGGGCTGGAAAAGGGATAAATAACATCAGGATCTCTAGTGGTAGCCTAGAGGGTAAGGTACTGGACTATGGACCAGAAGGTCCAGGGTTCAAATCCCACCTCTGCCAAGCTACCACTGTTGGGTCCTTGAGCAAGGCCCTTAACCCACAATTGCTTGGATTGTAAGATTGTACCAATTGTAAGTCGCTCTGGATAAGGGCGTCTGCTAAATGCTGTAAATGTAAATGTAAATGTAGTTTGAGAAATTAACTAGCAGGACAGGGTGCAAGGTCAGAACCAACCCTAGACCCTAGGATGCCAATGTGCACATGCACTCACTCACTCACTCACTCACCAGTTGACCTAACGCATGTCTTTGGAGGTGTGAGTGGGCACCCTGTTTTATTTAAAGAACAGGGATCTATCAAAGTCTGCTGTTCACAACATGTTTGTGGAAGTGTATCATCACGAACAAAGGAGATTTCTGAGGATCTCAAAAAGGAGTTGTTGATGCCTTTTGGAAAAGGTTACAAAACCATCTCTAAAGAGTTTGGACTCCACCAATCCACAGTCAGACAGATTGTGTACAAATGAAGAAAATTCAAGACCATTGTTACCCTCCCCAGGAGTGGCCAACCAACAAAGGTGTGTAATAGTTGGCGAGGTCACATAGGACCCTGTCTTTGGAGCGTGAGAGGAAACAAATACCCGGCAGAAACCCAGACAGACAGGGAGAACATGCAAATTGCATGCAGGTGGAGTCAGGGCTGGGAATGGAAGTGGAGATCTCTAGAGCTGTGAGGCAGAAGGTAACAATACTCAGCGGACCGGACAAACTGAGTTAATATCATACGGTATGTTGTTAAGGTACAATAAGAATGAACACTTATTGTTGGGAGTGTACAGTGGTGCATAACATATCAGCAGATATTCACACAAGTTCTAAAAGTAGATAAAAGAGAACCCAATTAAATAAATGTGAATAAATATCACAGCCTTCTGAGTCATTTATTTCTCAAAAATTTTCCAAAACATTATCCAATATTACATATCTGTTAGTGGCAATAGTATGCGGACATTGCCACACTGGCATTGCTTTGAATATCTGGTGTGACTCTCTTATGCAGGAATAACTGCAACTAAATTTCCCAGGTGATTGTTGATCAGTCATTGGACTGAATGAATTTAATTAGATTAAGATCAGGTCTTTGACTTGGCCATTCTAAAACACAAACCTTATTCTTCTTTAACTATTCATTTGTAGAATAATTTGTGTGCTTGGGGTCAATTCCCACTGATATTCAGATTATGGACAGGCGTCTTGACATTTTCCTTGAATTTGCTGGTATTATTAAGAATTCAATGTTCCATCAATGATATTAAGCCATCCTGGTCCAGCAGGCCCAAACCATGATTAGAAGTTAATCTGGGTTCCTTTGTGATCTTGCCAACTATTACATGCCTTGCTCTTGGAGGATGGGCTGTTCTTTTTACAAAAAGGAAAGGTGAGATAAAGACATGTTTGTTTTCTTTATTTTGACCAAAG